>JZKD02S1256919.1:853680-884061 GCA_000966675.3 Picea glauca
AGTAGCTCCCAACATGACAAGTGTCAAGTTGGGGACATGCATACTTATTGTTGGGACTTAGCTCATTTTCGTAACTTCCCCATCATTCTGACCATCATCTTTCCCTGATTCATTCGTAACTGAGATGCACAGTCAATCATCCATGAATATTAGCAGCCATTGAACGATCCATAGTATCTTCATGAATTTACTTGAACCCATACCTAGAGCCTTATGTTGGGTAACTGTTAGCTTGGAAGTGGGATTGAAGAAGCGGGTTGTCAGGCCCGTGGGATATTGAAGAAGCAGTTTGTCAGGCCCATGAGCAATTCTCTATGTGAGACAATTGTTGGGGATTGATTTCCTGAAGGTGCTAAACTACAGCTGCAGGGCTCTGAGACTTCCTATCTGGCCCGTTGTTGAAGCCCTGGAAGAGAAGTGGGGAAGCCAAGGGACTGTTGAGCAGAGAAGGGGCACACTTCCTTGGGTGGGACATGCATGTGGGGAATGAGGGACTGTAGGTTGTTAGTTGAGTTAGCACTTGAGACAGAGTCTTTCCTGTTGTTCATGAGCCTTTAGCCTGGTTAGGAACCCCTTTTCCTGAATGAAGTTTAGTCCTAGCTCGAGGGTGACTCACTGTTGAGAGCGATGAATAGTGTGGTCTAAGGCTAGGAGGTTCGTGGAAGGTCTGCATGCAGTTGGTGATATTCTCACAAAGATAAGTGTCAATTGTGTGATTAATTTACATGTTGCATTGTTATTCATGTGTTATTTTTATGGGTTTATCCTATGCGTGATTATAATTGTGTGTATGCTTATGGGTATTGCATGTATATGTTTACTGCTATTTCAGTGTGAATTCATGCATTTACATAACATATTTGTCTGTTCACGTTTTATATATTAAGCTTCTGCAAGAGTTCTGTGTGTGCATATGTTTTAATTGCATGCAGTTAGAAAATTATGTGTGACATAACTTAGTTAAGATGCTAAGTATGTTACAATACGTTCCGAACAGAGAACAGATGTGTTCTTCGGCGTAGCATGGTCCAGCATGAATGTTCGGGGACGTTACAAATTGGTATCTGAGCATGAAAGAGTGTTCAGTAGTAGCATGGTCTGGCCTGTTGAAGGTTGGGAATGTTACAAAGACGGTTTCAGAGCTAAGAAAAGAGTCTGAGGAGTGGCTCGTCCCCGGCCTATGTGAGGCTGGGGTGTGTCACAAATTGGTATCAGAGCTTTAGCTTTCAACACTGAGCCTGAAGGGCCGAGAATGTTGAGTTGAAGAAAAATGTCACAGAGGATTTATTTCAAAGTGGCCAAATTTCAGTTATAGAGCATAAATGGCAAAAAGTAATAGCAACTGGGCGGAAATGGGGAAAAGACCCAATTTTTGTGGCTGAATTCATGAGAAAATGGAGAAATTCAGCCAAGTGATGAGATATTACTGATTTAATATATGTCCTAGCAAATTCAAACCTGAAATTGGTCGAATTTGAAGTTACAGTGAAGCCATGACAGATGGAGCGGAATTCACGAGGATTTGATGCGCACAAAGGTGAATGTGCACAGGTGGCGCACTAAAAATGCATGATGCACAGTGAAAAGCATGTGATAGTTAAAATTTGGTACTACGCGACAAGATAATGGCATGTTGGTGAGCACGCTAAATTTCGGCACCACACAGAAAATGTTAGCGTGCAGGTGCGTGCGGTAAATTATGGCACCGCGCAGAAGAATATTGTGTGTGGATGCACACACTAAATTTATCATTGTGCAGTGTCCACACACATAGCAATGGTGCACGTGGTGTGTGCAGTATTGCAAAGCACAGAGGAGTTTGGCTGATGTGTGCACAATATAAGTTGTCTCGCGACAGTGTAATCAATGGTGTGCGCAGATAGTTGTGTGTCGTGGGGGCATATTGAACTTTGGCATGGTGCAATGCATAGATTGAAATGAATGTGGAATATCAATGCGCAATACAAAAACTGCGCGCAACAGGTAATAGTGCAAGAACCAAAACGACGTGCGGTAGTTATTGGCGTGCGACACAAAAGTGTGTGCATGTTATTGGCACGACAAAGAAGTGATACACAGTGGTTTTAAAGTCCACGAAGCACGATTTAACTGTGATGTTGCAGCACATGAAAAATATGGGAGCACAGATTGAAACTTGTGTGTGCGAAGTTGTTTGAAGGGTAAAGAACAACAGAAACAGTGAAGGGTAAATTATAAGACCTCGACTAGCTTCATGAAGCCATAACTTTCTTCTCAAGACTCGGAATTGAGCATGTGAGAAGGCGTTGGAAAGGTCTCGGATAGTGGAATATCAGTATCCACCCAAAAAATTGATTTGGTAATTCAATGTTTGAGGAAATTAGAAGAAAGGATTCTGATAAATTATTGAACCAAAATGGTTCATATGTTTTCATAAAATTGCTGAAGCAGTCAGTCTGACAAGTTTTTTTTGCTGCACATTTTGCAGAGTTAACAACAACTAGATCAGATCAAGACTAGTGCAAAGTCCATAGGAATGGAAGAGGCATAGGGGAATTATAGTTAGCAAGATGAAGTCATAAGGATGGATGTCCATTTGAGCATGGAAGGAACAAACTCCAATGGACATGGTGAAGAAAGGGATGAAAACATAAATATGGCAGAGACCATTAAAAATTTACAAAAGGATGTTCAAAGCCATAAAGTTGATAATAAAAGGCTTATGAGAGCCAAGGAGCAGTAGGATGACTTCAACATGAAGTTATTGGAGGACTTGAACAAAATAAAAAACAAATTGGATAAGGAGAGTGGCTCGAGCAAATCGGGAAGTCACAAGTCTCATGATGAGAAAATAAAAACAGGAAGTGTTAGCAGGAATCACCACCACTCCCCGAGGAATTCCAATAAGATATCACACAAAAACTCAAGTCCATCCCCTATTAGAAAGTATGAGAGGTTTGGGGTGGATGAACTGCGAGGAGAAATGAACAAAATCAAACCTCCTACATTTGATGATGAGCACAAGAAGGATGAAGATGTAGAGACATGGCTCCTAGGCATGAGAAGGTATTTTAAATTGCATAATTATTCCTCTCATGTAGAGGGTAGAATTGCCATCTATCAACTCAAAGGAAAAGCATCCATGTGGTGGTATCAGCTTGTGCAGGTGCAACACATCAAAGAGAAAAGTGTTACTTTGAGAAGATTCAAGAAGTATTTTGAGAGGAAATACTTGACTAAGAGATACTATGACAAGAAAATGAAAGAGTTCTTTGAACTCAAGCTTGGGAGTATGACAATTGAGGAATATGAGAGAAGGTTTCTAGAACTACTAAAGCATGTCTCCTTCATCAAGGATGAGACAACCAAAATTCAAAAGTATTTGAGTGGAATGCCATCATTCATCAGTGACAAAATACAGTATGATGATACCAATACATTGGAGGAGACCATAAGGTGAGCTAAATGCCTATATGATCAACAAAAATAAAGGCCAACATTCCAAAAATCTTGGGAAGACAAAAAGAAATTCAATATGGATAAAAGGAAGAAGGGGTCTAAGCCACCATTCTTCAGAAATAGTCCATAGGGACAACAAACTGCTAAGGAACCCAGAACGATGGACACAAAAAGTCAAAGACCAAGGAAACCACCTATTCAATGTTGGGGTTGTAAAGGGGATCACATGTTCAAAGATTGTCCTCACAAAGGTGAAAAAGGGAGGACTCTTCATAATGTACAAGAAGATGAAACAATGGAGAACATGGGCAAAAAGATACCCATTATCTATGCAACCCTGGACAACAAGCAAGAAGAATATCAGTCACATATGATTGAAGTGGAAGGTTTGATCAACAACCAAACCATTGCTATTTTAATTGATTTACGAGCTAGTCATAGTTATATAGATCCTAAGGTGGTGGAAAGTTTGCATTTTCCAAGAAGCAATCATGGGAAATCTTGGTTTGTGCAGCTGGCTACAGGGGCCAAAAGAAAAGTTAATGATATGGTTAAGTCATGTCTTATTGACATGAATGGAATGAACACCCAGGCAAATTTGAACATCTTGCCTTTAGGTTCCTATGACTATATAATTGGGATGGATTGGTTGGACCAACAACATGCCATCCTAAACTGCCATAACAAAGCATTTACTTGCTTGGATGAGGAAGGGAAACTAAGGAAAGTGAGGGGAATTCCTAGGGCAGTAGCCATCAGAGAGATTTCAGCATTGCAGCTGAAGAAATGTTATAGAAAAGAGTGTCAAATATTTGCAGCTCATTTGGCGGAGACACCTAGAGATAATGTGCCGAATTTGGAAGATTATGCAGTCCTGGAAGATTTTGAAGATGTGTTCAAGGAGGTACCAAGAATACCACCAAGGAGGGACATTGATTTCTCTATAAAACTAATTCCCGGAGCAACTCCAATGTCAAAGACTCCTTATAGAATGAGTACACCAAAGTTGAAGGAGTTGCAAATGCAACTTGAAGAGCTTCTGAAGAAGGGGTATATATGTCCAAGTGTGTCACTTTGGGGTGCCCTAGTATTGTTTGTGAAGAATAAAGATGGAACATCAATATTGTGCATTGATTTCAGACAATTGAATAAAGTGACTGTTAAGAACAAGTATCCTCTACCAAGGATTGATGATCTTTTTGATCAATTGAAGGATGCAAAGATCTTTTCAAAGATAGATCTCAGGTCAGGATACCATTAGGTAAGGATTAAAGAGGAAGATATCAACAAGACTACTTTCAGGACAAGGTATGGTCATTATGATTTCACAGTGGTGCCATTTGGGTTGTCAAATGCACCAGTTGTTTTCATGTGCTTAATGAATGGTGTTTTCCGAGAATATTTAGACAAGTTTGTCATTGTCTTTTTGGATGACATTCTCATATATTCCAAGTCAGAAGAAGAGTATGAACATAATTTGAGGATGGTTTTGCAAGTATTAAGGGAGCATCAATTGTATTCCAAATTAAGAAAGTGCTCATTTTACTAGAAGCAAATTCACTATTTGGGGCACATCATTTCAAAGGATGGGATAGCAGTGGACCCTGAAAAGATAGAAGCCATTAGAGAATGGTCAGTGCCAAAGAATGTGATAGACGTGAGATCATTCATGGGCCTTGCAGGATACTATAGGAGAATTATAGAAGGATTTTCAAAGATTTCACACCCAATCACTTCATTACAAAGAAAGGGTGTGAAGTTTCAGTGGACATTGGATTGTGAAAAGAGTTTCCAACACTTGAAACAATTATTAACAGGTGCTCCAATATTAAGGATAATAGACCCAAATTAAGACTTCATGGAATGCATATATGCATGTCAAGAGGGACTTGGTGGAGTCCTCAGTCAAAATGGGTTTGTTATATGTTATGAGTCCAGGACGCTGAAGGAGCATGAAAGAAACTATGTCACTCATGATTTGGAGTTGGCAGCCATAGTACATTCCTTGAGGAAATGGAGACACTACCTCATGGGTAAAAATTTTGAGATGAGGACAGACCACAATGGTCTGAAATATTTGTTTGATCAGCCAACTTTAAATGCTAGGCAAAGAAGATGGTTAGAATTTCTAAGCGAATATGACTTCGATATAAAGCATATCAAGGGGAAAGAGAACAAAATAGTTGATGCACTCAGTAGAAGAGTGCATGAAATGCATGCTACAACCATTAGCATGTATCAAACATATTTGAAACAAAGAATTATAGAGATTGGCAAATCAGATTTACAATACAAGGAATTAGTGGAAAAATTACAACAAGGTAATTTGCAGCAAAAAATTGAAGAATACAAGCTAGATGAGGATGAAATTCTCATATACAGGGGCAGATTTTATGTACCAAATTCTCAAGAATTGAAAAATATGATATTGATAGAAATGCATAATGTGCCTTATGTTGGGCACCCAGGATATCAGAAAACTATTGCAGCTGTCAAGAGCCAATATTATAGGCCAGGCATGAAGAAAGAGGTTGCTGATTTTATTGCCAGATGTTTGGAATGTCAAAAATTAAAGGCTGAGCATAGAAACCCAACTGGTTTGCTACATCCATTATCCATTCCTGAGTGGAAATGGGAAGTAGTAACCATGGATTTCATTACCAAACTGCCCAGAACGAACAAGCAACATGATTCTATCATGGTAGTGGTGGATAAGCTTACTAAAGCTACCCATTTTATTTCAGTTAAGCTCACTCACAAGGTAATGAACATTGTTGATGTTTATATGAGGGAAATTGCTAGGTTACATGGCATACCCAAGACAATTGTGTTTGACAAAGATCCAAAATTTTGGAACGGATTATTTAATGGATTTGGAACAAATTTGAATTTTATTACAGCTTATCATCTAGAAACAAATGGACAAACCGAGAGGGTGAATCAAGTGATGGAGGATATGTTGAGCATGTATGTGATGGATAAACCATCAAAATGGGAAGACTACCTACACTTGGTAGAGTTCACTTATAACAATGGGTACCAAACATCTCTAAAGATGAGCCCATTTGAGGCACTTTATGACAGAAAGTGCAACACATTGGTAAGTTGGGATAACCCAACAGATAAAATAGTGTTTGGGCCAGAATTGCTCAGGGAAATGGAAGAGAAAATGTTGAAAATAAAACAAAATTTAAAGGTTGCCCAAGACAGGCAGAATAGATATGTTGATAAGGGAAGAACTCATAGGGAATTTAAAGTGGGTGACCATGTATTCTTGAAATTGAAAGCCAACATAAGTTCCCTGAAGTTGGGAAATTGTTCAAAGTTGGCAGCTTGCTATTGTGGGCCATTTGAAATCCTAGAGAGGATTGGTCCAGTAGATTATATGATTGCATTGCCTACATCTATGTCCGTTCATGTATCCTTTCTAAAGAAATATATACCTGATGCTAATCATGTTATTGATTGGAATGTGATTCAGGTGGAGCAAGAAGGCGCTTTTCAAGTGCGTTAGGTGTGCATTCTGGACTAGAAAATGAAACAGCTCTGGAATCGATCCATAGGGCTTGTAAAGGTCCAATGGACTTGGTACGGTCCTGAGGATGCTACTTGGGATCATGAGGATGCAATGCAGGAAGAATACCCGCATCTTTTTTAGGACAATGCATAAATAAGGGGAGGGGATTGTAATATCCCTAAGGCTGAACCCAATTGCAAATGTAAATATAAACGTACATAAGCTGGTGAGCTGATTTGATATAATTTTGGTATGCACATTCCATGGTGTAGCACGTACAGGTACTGCGCAGTAAAATGAGGAAGTGTGCACATTCCTGGATATCGCACGCAGCATCTTAAGTGCGCACAATGTAGAGGCCAAGGATCCTTGTGTATCTGATATGTTTTATAGGTTGGTGAGCCAGTATTATAAGCTAGGATGCTTATGTTTTGATTAGGCCGGAGAGCCTAGATGTTAAAGGCCGGTGTGCCTATTTTTGTACATATGTCATATTGATCTGAAAATAGAAGGTTGACTTGTTATGCTATGCAAGCACCCTCTACTTCATTAAAATAAACTTTACAGGACCTTTCTCCATGTGTTAAAATATGCAAGATGAATTATGTGTTGAGTTCATGCTTCTTTTAAATGGTTATGTGTGAGGTCTTTGCAAGATTAAATATGTTGTTTTTATAAATACAACAGCAAAAAGAACTTGCAGCAAATAATAACCAGCAAACACTCACAACAAGAACAACATGATAAAGGAGTTCACCCCTCTCCAGGCTACATCTCCTTGAGCCTCCATCAATGGACTTGGCTCTCTGGGATTAATTTGTCAAAGATTCTTTTACAAGCTGCTGCTCAACTCCAATGAAAATTCTGACTATACCATTGGGATTAGAATACATAAAAACCCAAAAAATGACTAATAGAACTCTGAAAATAGATCACGGCTCATCCGGGCATGACCTCTTCTACATGTGGCCTTAAGCTTCCCTGAGATTCTCTTTGGAAAAAACACTTGTAAAAGTCCTCAAAAGCCTCTGAAACCTATCCCAATGTGTTCAGAGCATAACAATTAGCCAAAAATGACTATTCAGTCACAGAAAACAAACTTGGACTCACTAAAACATGACCTCAATCAATGAGGGCTTCAAGCTCCCTGAAGCTTCTTGAAACTTCAATGGTTAAAAACCTGCAAACGAAGTCTTCAAATGGTTGTGAAAATAGTACCAATGGATTCATAACATCCAAAAACCCCTAGCTGGGCTTTTATGGCACCTCATTCGACCAAAAAATGAAGAAGATAGGCCTCCTGCCATTCTCTTCCTTCAAGCTTGCTTTCTCTGATTCGCCAAAATGCACCTCATGTACATTCAACCAAGAACACGCTCCAAAACGCGTGCTTAAACCCAGCACCGAGCGCAAACCACATAACGGTGCAAACTGTAGGACGATTATGGGTGCACCAGCCCCTAACCGTCAAATTCATGGGCACATGGGTCTTTCATAAGACCGCACGCATATACATATAAAGGGCTAGTGGTTAAACCCAAGTCACATGGGTAGGCGCCATGGGACCAGGCGCGCAAACCTTTGAAAAATTTAAAACACGCGCACATATAACAAGGTCATATGGTAATGTTATATGACCGGGGGCTATGACTCTGGTTGTAATACCAAAACCCGTGCGCAATTTAAACTGTGGTCATATGGATTAAAATGTATGCGACTGGGGTTGGGGCTAAGCCCCAGCCCAGACGTGCCCCAAACCACATTTCAATACAATTCAAATGTAATAAAACACATAAGTTATATAAGGACCACCGTGTGGGCTAGTGGTAGCCCACACTCTACCAAAGCGCCTCCAAAAGGGGGAGGTCCTAGGTTCAATCCCCACGGACTCCATTATATTTTGAACAAACAACCAATTATAATGGTGCCACGTGATAGCCCATGACTGGGCCACGTGGCACCAAAACACTTGCCAAAATGATGCCACGTGTTGAAACATAATTCGTCCAACTGTCAGCCAATCCAAAACTACCACGTCAACATATGCCAACTCAACTCTGCCACGTCAGCGTACGACCTCTGCCACGTTAGCCTGTACGGACTGTACAGACTGCACAGTTAGCGTCCCTTTTTTTTCCTGTTTGACGATTCGAACAGATTGTGATATATCTCGCTCCCGACATCCGTTTGAACCCAAAGAAGTTGCGTTGGGTTCATGATGATGAGGGATATGCTCTCGTTCGGTTTGAGGAAATTCCGATAACGTTGATTTTTGAGCTAAATTTTGACCCCTGGTCCAGATTTTGATCACATATTTAATATAAGATACATCATTGTGTGCAGACCGACCACGATAAAAGAGATGGGGGACTAAACTCCACTAGTTAGGGAAAGGGAAGGGGCTAAGTTAAGGAATATTATATTAATATTTCTTAAATCATAAAGTATGGATTATTATTTTATCCTAAGTTTTAAAGTTGCAGACAAGTGGGCCAAAGTAGCTCCCAACATGACAAGTGTCAAGTTGGGGACATGCATACTTATTGTTGGGACTTAGCTCATTTTCGTAAATT
Organism: Picea glauca; assembly: GCA_000966675.3. Lineage (NCBI taxonomy): Eukaryota > Viridiplantae > Streptophyta > Pinopsida > Pinales > Pinaceae > Picea > Picea glauca. The sequence continues at coordinate 863,209 of JZKD02S1256919.1, forward strand.
CCCCATCATTCTGACCATCATCTTTCCCTGATTCATCCGTCACTGAGATACACAGTCAATCATCCATGAATATTGGCAGCCATTGAATGATCCATAGTATCTTCATGACTTTACCTGAATTCGTACCTAGAGATTTTTGTTGGGTAACTATTATCTTGGGAGCGGGATTGAAGAAGCCGGTTGTCAGGCCCGTGGGATATTGAAGAGGCAGGTTGTCGGGCCCGTGAGCAATTCTTTGGGCGAGAGAATTGTTGGGGATTGATTTCCCAAAGGTGTTGAACTACAACTGCAGGGCTCTGAGACTTCCTATCTGGCCTGTTGTTGAAGCCTTGGAAGGGAAGTGGGGCAGCCGGGGGACTATTGAGAAGAGAAGGGGCACACTTCCTTGGGTGGGACATGCATGTGGGGAATGAAGGACTGTACGCTATTAGTTGAGTGAGCACCTGAGACAGAGTCTTTCCTGTTGTTCATGAGGCTTTAGCTTGGTTAGGAACCCCTTTACCCGGGTGGAGTTTAGTCCCAGCTCGGGGGTGACTCACTGTTGAGAGTGATGAACAATGTGGTCTAGGGTTGGGAGGTTCGTGGAAGGTCTGGACGCAGTTGGTGATATTCTCACAAAGATAAGTGTCAATTGTGTGATTAATTTACATGCTGCATTGTTATTCACGTGTTATTTTTATGGGTTTATCCTATGCGTGATTATAACTATCTGTATGCTTATGGGTATTGCATGTATATACTACTTGTATATGTTTACTGCTATTTCAGTGTGAATTCATGCATTTACATAGCGTATTTGTCTGTTCACGTTATATATATTAAGCTTCCGCAAGAGTTCTAAGTGTGCATATGTTTTAATTGCACGCAGTGAGAAAATTATATGTGACATAACTTAGTTAGGATGCTAAGTATGTTATAGTACATTTCGCACAGAGAATGGATTTGTTCTCCAGTGTAGTGTGGCCTGACATGAATGGTCGAGGATGTTACAAATTGGTATCTGAGCATGAAAGAGTGTTTAGTAGTAGCATGGCATGGCCTGTTTAAGGTTGGGAATGTTACAAAGACTGTTTCAAAGCTAAGCAAAGCGTCTAAGGAGTGGCTCGTCCCCGGCCTGTGTGAGGCCGGGGTGTGTCACAATTGTAGCATTCCTTATGGGTTGTGTTGTACTGTTATGTCAACAAAATGACACGTTCATTTTTTTTAATAATGATTAAAAGAAAGACAATATGTTGATCATCAAATCCTGATAGGAGGGTGCACAAGTTAATTTTATAGCCCACACAAGTCAAGCACTATACAATTCTAACCCCATTTCCATGGAAGATATATGGATTTACAAAAATAAAAATATCTTAATAATAATAATGCATAACTTTTTGTTTCAAGGTTGTTTTTTATTGTCTATAACTTTTAAATTCAAGAATTAAAATAGTTAAATTATATCATAGAATATGGAGAAATTTGTATTCACTAATTTGTGTATATTTTTCATGAATGTAAAATATTGTATTTCAAAAAATAAATCTAATATATTCACACAGTTTTGATAGAAAATACATGTAAGTCTAAATTGGAATTTAGAATCAACATTGTTAAGTCTTGTAATACAATGAAAATAAACATGTGTGCATTAAGCTATTTATTTTTTTCAACAATCTATCTATTTTTTTATAAAATTTATGTTCAAGTCTAATACTTTAACAAGGTTTTGAAAGAAATACAACGAATATTTTTTTAAATGAAAATGAAAATTTATTATTAAGTCCTCCTACGACACTAGCTGATAGTGATCTTTCTAATTCACATTTCAATATGACACTTGCATAATAACCATAATATTTCACCATGAAATGGGAATTAGAAAGACGTGTGTGAGCACGCATTTGCGCAAGCATGTTCATTGTGAAATATTAAGGTTATTATGTCCATTTGTTATATGAATATAGTATTTTCAAATATTATGAATGATTTAGGTTATCGATACAAATATGTATCTTTTATCATGTCACTTATAGGACTAATAGAAAAGGCAAAAGTTTCTCAAGTTTGTCATTCAATATATTGAAAACAAATTCATAAAATTCTTATAATTAGGAAAAATACAATATGTATTAATAGTGGTATTGTGTAAGATATGATTTATGTTATAAAAAAGATGATATTATATTTTTATATTTAATAAGTTGATCATAAACAAATTTTTTATAAAAATTTAAACAAATATTTTCAAAAAGATGACAATTTTTTTCATTTATGTTGAATATCATATTTTATATATGAACAAAAATTTCTTCCAACATAATAATCTGATATGAAACCCAAATAAATTTTGAAACATTTATATTATACATAACCATAATAAAAAAAACAACAATAAAAAAACCTGATCTAATAAATGTAATCAATCTTAAAAAACAAAAACATTATATAATTGTACAAATAGCTATACAAAATAAATAAAATAATATTATTCATTTTTTCCCCATATCTTTACACAATTAAAAAGAGATATGAGATAACGAGTACATAAACTACTGATATTTTCATTTATGGTAAAAATTTGAGAAAATAAAAATTACATCACAATCAAAATTATTTCCTTCAAATTAAGGTTTAAAACAAAACCTATATTTATTATACTTCATCACATTTAACATATAGTAATTTATAAAAATGTTGTGAAGTATAATAAACAAAGTTTTTATTTAATTTAGGTTTAAAACAAAACCTATATTTATTATACTTCATCATATTTGACATATTAATTTATAAAAAATATTGTGAAGTATAATAAACAAAGTTTTTATTTAATTCTTTTTATTAGCTCTTAAAAATTTATGCAATTAAAATTTATAATTAAAATTGTTAACTTTAAAACCATTTAATTATAAAGTAAATCTATTATAGAGTCATTCATAATTATGAATTACTTTATACTTATCAAATAACATAATTTTTTTTAATTAGACTCAATATTTCTCATATAGTAATGGTACTCATTGTTTCATATAGTAATGGTTCAAACATGAAATAGCCTAATTATTTCATATAGAAATGGTTCAAATATGAAATAGATAGTTTACATAATATTTCATTATTTTATTATGAAATAGTTCATAACTAAAATATCATAATTACAAAACACTTATTATTTCATGATTATAAAATATTTTATAATAATTTTTTTAAATAACTAAAATCATAATTATAAAACACTTTTTATTTTATAATTATAAAATACATTATAATAAAAAAATTCAAATAACTAATTAATAATAATTTCAATTTGGCATGAGGATGACATTATTACGTCATTGAAAATATGAGAAAAATGGTGTATGCATGAGGATGACATTATTACGTCATTGAAAATACAAGAGAAATGGCGTATGTTTGGAAAGTAAAATCCTCTATTTATATATATAATTAAAAAATATATATTGTTTTATTTATTTAAAAATATTTAATAAATATTCAGGTGTTGCCATGATCCACTTGATCTAATCTTCATCGATCATAATTGGTTCCAAGGCCTCCTCCTTCTTTACTTTATCCACTTTTCCTTCCATTTCTCCTTCTCCTGTGAGTGCTTCCCCCCTTCCCCCATGCACACAGGGAAGTTTAGTTGTCTGACTCTATTTTCATGACCCCTTTTTTATATAGTAATATCTTAGGGGAAGTATATAATGATCTGATGTACCTATCTCGAGGTCCCTTCAAAAACTCTTGTTCAGCTACGCTGTAAGACTTCGTTGTATCTACTGCAAATTCTGTGATAAATCCTGCAACAATGCTATCTAACCAGAAATCCACTGCACACTTAACTTATTATCAACTTGTTGTAACTGCACTATCTCTTCAGGCTTCCACTCTAGTTGTTTGATCTGATTTGTAGGATTGTTGTCTTTCAATATTTTTATCCATTCCTGCAATACATGTGGGAGATCATAGAAAAATACTTCATGCAAGTCACTGAATACGTACTTGTCCAGATATTTGCGTAGTGTCAACTTCGAATTTCAGTTATCTTTCTACGCAAACTCTAGCTCGTTTGTCTTCAACCAACTCTCTATCTTTGGCTTCATTGGATTCCATGTTCTCAAAATCCCCTTTTAGATTCTCATTCTCTCAATGTATTGTTATTCATTCTAACATTCCTTTGTTGTGTATTCTGAAAATCTCACATACTCAATCCCATTTTCTTCCAACCAATTGACAACAAAACAATTTGTTAGATTTTCCTCTCTTGTATTGGTCTTGGTATTCCTTAGGATTCCTTATGGGTTATTCTGATTCTATCGTACTACCATAGATTGACCCTGGTTCAGATTTAATAATCTCCCAACAAAAACCCTTTAAAACTATCGGCCCCTTTGGTAGACCAGAAGGCAATGCAACACACAGAGCGTACCACGCAGTCTCACCCAAGATAGCTCTATGGGTGGATGCAATACTCAAGTGTTTGCAACCTTGGGATGAGTGGAGATCTATGGTTGTACTATGTAATCTTTATTCATTCAGTCTAACATCTACTTATAGATGTCATTATATTCATGCATGTGGAATACCAGATCTAACTAGTTAACTCATTCCTCCAACATTCAACAATTAATGAACAATAAAGATAGACATATTCATTCACATAACACAGGTGTTATCGTGGTTCAACCCCTCCTGGGCTACGTCTACAAAGATTTGTCTCTCAAGATTTTATTATGGTTCAAAAATATATCATGTCGTTCCTGTTTACAATCTTAGGTCCCACTCTTTTCCACATGCTCCTCAATCCCTATGAGGCTGACTAGATCGCACTAGTCTCCTTAGCCTATGATCTAACCCTCGGGATCAATTCACTCACTACTTCCCTAGCTCACCAGCTTCATGACTCGTATATCTCTTACAATTCTCTCTCCCTCTATGTGTGTCTATGTCTTTGTCCCTCCCTCTGCCTTCCTCTAAGTACTACTTATTTATATCCTTGGCTCAGCAACCATTACCATATATTACAAAAACCCTAACCCTAGCATCGTTAGATCTTCCTTCCATTCGAGCCTCGCCTTCTTCTCTTACATGTGTTGTTTTTCCTTCTAGTTGTCCTTTCCTCCTTGCATGCTTCTCCTCCAAAAATAGTCTTTCTTCATGACTCGGCCTGCATCCAACAACCACTAAGGCTTTGTTATATGTACATGCAATGTTGATCACTCCAAGATGCAAGAGCTTATATTTCTCTCTTATCAAAGAATAAAAAAAATAGTCAAGAGAGGGTGGAGTGTAAGAATCCATTGGAACCTCTTTGATGGAGTGAATAGTAGATACAAAAATAGAACGAGGTTGCTAAGAAAAAAACAAATCCATTCCTTTTTAAACTTTGTGTATAAGATCATTTTTTAAATTAAGTTATTTTTATAAAATAAGTTAGACTCACTTTTACAATGAAACTAATTTATAAATTAAAGTTGTATGCAAAAAATAACTTTGAAAACAACAATAAAACTACTTTACAGTGAAAATAAGGACTTGAACTCAATACTTCTTATTTAATAAAGTAACTTTCAACCAAGTGAACTAATGCGAAATATATGTCAAATGTTATTAAAGATGAGAGTCTTTTTTATGCCTCCAAGAGCATGCTTACCCTATAACCCCTTGTTTTTTCCTGCAAAAAATTCCAACAGAACCATGCACATAAAAAAAAGTGAAATTTTCAAAGAAAATAAGATTGGAACTTAATAATAATGGGATTATATCTTAGTTAAATTGCCTAGAAAATACAAGTTTTGTCTCTATTTTTTATTCATGGAGCTCACAGAGAAAACACTATACATAGAAAAGAAAACACTTTCCTCACAGAGCATGCGACAAAGAGTAGCAAACCAAGAAGATAAATAGAAAAAAATGAAATATTAACACAAATTTTTTTAATGCATAATGAAACTTTATACCTCCAAATCTAACAAAAAATGGTTGTGTCTTGGGAAAACATAAAATTTTTCAGGTGAAATGAAAAGTGTTTCAGGCTTAAAGTAGTGCTCTAGATGTAATGGAATAACATGCTTATCCAAAAAATGTAGAAAAGTAGCAAAACCCATAAATATTTTGATGCACACAGTGACACATGTTGATGATCTCAATCAACAATGAGAGTGATTCTTCATGTAGGCTCTCATACCATGTTCGAAAAAATAGTGTATTTCCACATAGGAAAAACACATTAAACAACCACTCACAAAACCAGATCAAAGATCAATGCACTAGTAGTTTTACGTGGTTAAAACCCTCAAAGAGGGAAATAAACCACATCTTGAGCCAACATGGCGATTTGAGGCAATATGTTAATGAAAAAGAAAAAAATATACATAAGAGTTTCACACAATCAATTTTCATCAAATGACCCTCCATGTTCTTTAAGCAAAGATCATGGATCAATTAGGTGTTAAGCCACAAATCAATAAAGTCATTAATATCGAGGAGAATATGAACCATTGAATCATTCTATGTCTAGAACATATCATGGCCATTAGATTACATAACTACAAATGCATACTAAATAGACACACTTTTGACTAAAGACATATTAGACCATGTTGATCTTAACTAACTCCTAAGTGTCTAAATATCCCAACAAAAACATGATCCTTTCAGTGCACATATCCCACTCTCATGTGAAAGATCCACTCTAGATAGTATGTGTGCACATTTGAGGCCTTTTTCATGATCCATGAGCCTTAGAAGCTTCATTTTGGGCCTAAGGCCATTGAAAAGACTTTCTTCTTTCAACCATGGTTAAGGCCATGATACCATCCAAAGTGATAAAAATATCTTAGGTGTACGTATCCCATTTAGAGGCCAAAAATTCCCTATAGATGGTCTATGTGATGATGTGAGGCCTTGTTTAAGGGCCTTGAGCAATAAAATATTCATTTATGACCTAAGACTATTTGTTTCCTACTTGAACCATGGTCAAGGTCTGAACAAGCATCCATGGTGTGCAAAACGTACTAATGGCAACCATATCCCACTCATAGGCCTTATATTCCTTATAGAGAGATCATGTGGTGGTTTTAAGCCTTGTTCATGGGTCATGAGCCCTATACAATTTATTTCCGGAATAAGGTCCATGATTTCCTCCATTGACCATGGTCAAGGTCACTAGAACAATCCTTGGTGTGCAAAATATCCTAGTGGCACTCATATGCCACTTAGAGGCCAAATATCTCTTATAGAGGGATTGAGTGGTGGCTAGAGATCATATTCATGGCTCCCTTGAGCACTTGAAGCTTAATTTAGGACATAAAACCCTTATTTTCCTTCCCCCACCAAGCTCAAGGATCCGAGACCCATCCCTAGTGTACAAAACCTCTTAGCAGTGCCCATATATTAATTGTAGGTAGTAGATTATATACAAAGGGCATGCATGGTGGTTCTAAGCCTTGTTCATGGCTCATGAGGCCTAGAAGAATCATTTTGGACTTAAGGTAGTTTATTTCCTCCCTTAACCATGCAAAATGATTCGATACCTATCCATGGTGTGCAAATACTTGTAATGGTTTCCATTTCATTAACACCCATATCCCACTCATAGACCAAATATTCAAATTTGATTATTTGAGGCCTTCTTCATGGCATTTGAGCAATATGAGCTTCATTTGGGCCCAAATCCATCATTTTCATCCCTCTACCATACTAAAGGCCCCAAGACTCACATGTTGTGTGTAAAACCTTCTAATGTCACCTATATCCTACGTGTACACCATAAATTCCATATAGATGGCCCATGTGTTAGTTTTAGACCTTGTTCTTGGCCCATTATCCCTAAAATTTTCCATTAGAGCCTAAGGCCCTTGATTTCCTCCCTTAACAACTCTGAAGGCCTTGACACACATCTCTAGTGTGAAAAACATTTTAATGGTGTCTCTATGAAGGACAAAGATTCCCTATAAAGGGACCACATGATGGTTGGAGGCCTCATTAATGGTCCTTGAAACCCATCTCTAGTGAAAAAACCTCCTAATGGTGCCCATATGTCATTCATAAGCTACATGTTCCATACACAAGACCTATGTAGTGCTTCTAGGCCTAATTCATGGACAATGATCCCTATAAGCTTCATTTATGGTGTATTTCCCTTGATTTCTTCCTAGGACCACGATCAAGTTGCTAATACCCATCCGTGATGTGCAAAACATCTTAATGGTGTCCATATCTTACTTAAGAGGAAAAGTCTCCTTTAAAGACTTTACATGGTGATTTGAGACCTCATTCATGAATCATAAACTCCCAAAGCTTAGTTTTCATCTCAACTCCCTTATTTTCCTCATAATACCATTATCAAGGCCATAAGACCTATCCTTAACACGCAAAACATCTTAGTGATACCCATATCCCACTCATAAGCTAAAGCGCAACTCTAAAGAACATGTGTGATGGTAAAAGGTGATGTTCAAGTACCATGATCATCATAAGCTTCCTTTGGATTGAGTACCCCTATTTTATTTTCCTCCCTTGGTCATGTTCAAAGCGTGTCAGTTTGGATTTAAGGACATCTTCACGAAGAAGAGACGAACACTTAAAATTATGTCGGTTCGATGAAAACAGTGTGTAAACGTCATTCAAATGGAGAAAAATAAAAGTTTTGGCGAATCCTCGTTAAGAATGTAAAAGCACAAAGAAAATTGGAAATGCAAAATAATGCTGGCAAATACTCTCTTTTAGTTAAAGGAAGAAATCAATTTGGCATGGAATCTTCTTTTTAGTACAACTAAATAAAACGTATAACAGGTCATCTTCTTTATGCCAAGACGAATGGTAAATAAACAGAGTAGTGATATGCAAATTTTGGGGCCCATCTCTCGCAATGTAAAAGTGTAAAGAAAACCAGAGTACTCCAATTAAAAATCAGAGAACAGTTAAAAGACCAGTTATGCTTTCTCATAAGTAAGTGGGTTAGTTTGGCTGATTAAGTGCTTCGAATTTACCAGAGTTGATTCCTGAAAGTGATTATTTTTATAGCATCCTTTATTCATGCAGTGCAGTTTTTATGGAGTATGTAAATTTTCACAGTTAGTAACTAGCACAGCTGCTAATTTTCACAGTTAGTAACGGTCCATAAAAAAATGAAAATGAGGTAGAAAATGAAACGTCCTGACAGAATGAGGTAGAGAATGAGAAATGAAACGTGCTGATAACTGAGGCAGATAATGAAAGATAATGAAACTAGTGGACAGTTGAAGAATTCTAAAAGTTAATCATTTAAACGTGGCAATCAAATGATGTTGCAGTAATTTCTTAATATGATTAGGTAAATGTTAAAAAGTAAATAATTTAACAGATGCATTTATAAATGCAAAGAAGTTATCAACAATAAATCTGATTCATTGATTTTGGAGGACGACTAAAAATATGCTAGCATCTTCAATGCATAACCATCATATTAGAATTTAAGATTAAAAGATGATTAATTGTGCCCATCTCCAATAGGTATACGGCATAATAATTTCTAGTTGCACAATTAATAATAATTTCTATTAAATATATAAATTTTGTAAATTTTTACAGTCTGTCATAATAATGTCAGAATTTTTCTATTAAACGTTTCAAAACCTACTACAAAGTTTAATCCAATCCAAAAAAGTTCTAACAGTTTCTACTTTTACCAATTCTGTTGCAGTACTTCAATGCATTAAGCATAATAATAAAGGAAATGAAATGGGCCGGGTTCCAGTTGTAAGTTGGTTCAAAACAAATCTGGAGAATTTATTCGAATGCACATCATATGATTGACAAATCTTCTTTGTTTAGTTTAACTCGGAAGAAAAGAATGAATAGATTCGATTTTTTTTTTTTTCACAATCGATTGATTTCCGAGCTACTTCCATGATTATTAAACTATCCGAAAACAACAAGCGCTACTAAATTCTTGTTGAAAGAACTAAAGCTGTTCAATAGAGTACAATTACCAGTGCAGTAGATTGTGATCAGTAGACGGATGGCAGAAGTGGAAAAAGAAGTGAAAGTGGAAGAGGAAGCGCTACTGAAAAAGATTTCCAGTAGATTGTTGGCGGAAGTGGAAGAACCGCTAGTGATCAAGGATGAGTGGGTAGTACAAGTTAGACAGATGCTTGACGGTAAGAATTATGAGTTTGCGCTTCCGCGCGTGGCGGCGGCTCTGAAGAATGTGAAGCCCGAGGCGTACGTTCCGCAGTTTATATCCCTGGGGCCTTACCACCATTGGAAGCTCAGGAGAGATATTGGCTCGTCCACGAGAGATAATTTTCAGAGTCGTAGTCTGAAGATCTCAACCGCGGAGGAGTACAAACTGAAGTCCGCGGCGAAAGTCTCGCAGGCACTGGGTAAAAATGGTAAGAGTTTCGATTCCATAGTTGAAACGATCGAAGGGATGCGGTTGGATATTGAGCGGTTCTATGACTGGGAAATAAAAGACGGCCAGGACTGTAAGAACTTCTCTCTCATGATGGCGGTGGATTCATGCTTTCTGTTATATTTCTTATTCAGCCTTTTTAGAGTTCAGCCACGGCCGGAGGGTGCAACTTCCGGCCATCAGGCACAGCCCGCGGGTGGTGATCGTTCTCCCGGCAGTCTCCTTTCACAAGATGACATGGTCGATTTAAGTGCGCTTCGAGTCTGTATTAAGTGCGACATTCTCAAGCTGGAGAATCAGATCCCTCTGTCTGTCCTCAAACATGTTTTTGAGAAAGGGAAAGACTCTTTAACTGACCCACACGAACGACAGTTCTCTTACATGTTGAGTAAGACGTATAGAGCGTTGTCTCCCTTCGACGTAATTGTTGAAGAGGCAGAAGCAACGAAGCCACATTTGCTGGGTTACATGCACGCACTCATTTCGCCGTTCCTGAATATGAAAGCTGGAGGGATGGACAAGGTTCCAAATCGAAGTCTATGTGAAAAGACCAAACACTTTCTGGGAGAGGGAATTGCTGCGGTCTGTGGAATTTTCATCACTCATCCAGGCCAACGTGATTTTCTGAACGCATACAACGCGGAGCAGTTGGACAAGGCCGGGATTAAGTTCAAATCCTTCTCTGCCCCGCAGGAACAGATCCGATTCGATAAATACTCCGAGACCCTCTACCTTCCGCAGATCACTGTATCCCCAATCCACACAGAAGTGTTCTTGAGGAACATGCTTGCCTTGGAGTTCAATGACCCCGCCTGTCGCAACTCCGTGACACGCTACGTTGGGCTGATGGACTGCCTCATCGACACACCCAATGACGTTAAATTGCTCAGAGATTCTGATGTTATTCGTCGGCCGAGTCTCATGTTAACGGACGAATATGTGGCCAAGATGTGGGACGGTATGTGCCAACCCTTCTTTACAGGCCACCTGGGGCCTCCCGAGGAGCTCAAACTGACACTCCGGGAAGTGCTGATCAAGAAGTATTACAAGAGCAAAATCAAAAGCGTGCTTCGGGAATTCTATGGAGAGCATCTGTCGAGGCCATGGAAGATTATAGCTCTGTTCATTGCAATTTTTTTTCTCGTCATCACCGTTATGGAAGGATACTGTACCTTTTATGATTGCAGGCACAAATCTGAGAACTCCAAACGCCTCGGGGGCAATGCTGCCTAATCACTCTCGCTTCGCTTCAAAAAGTTAATGCTTCAAAATAATTTCACTTTGTATTAATTTGTATAGTGTATGCATATTTTTTCGATATTTTATGAATGGTTTTCATAGAAATTAAAATGTTCTTTAATTAATTTTATAAATGTTAATTTTGTTTTATTATTGGTTTGATGGATAGTGATGGGAATAAATACTCTGGGAGGAGGGCATTAGTTTCCAATGAATGATTTGTTAGATCTTTAAAATTGATTTCAAAAATATGAAAAAACAAAATTGAAAAATTAGATGCACTTAATTCTCTAACATAGGGTATTAATTCATATTGTTGGCACTTTTCCATCTTACCCTTCTATTTTGTTTGTTTGAGTTGTGCTCTACCAAAGAAAAGATAGTTATAGAAGATCCTACAGAATCTAGTAACAACATATCTAATAGTAGTTTGAGCCATGGCATTGGTCTTCTTTGGGTCATAATTTAGTTGCCCAACTCCCTCCCTCCTTCTATTGGTTGGTTGAGGAGGCCTAGCTAGTTCATTCATGGTTGATCCAAATTATGTTGAGAATGAAATTAAGGAAGAGATATTACAAAGAAATACACAAAGATATTGAAAAAAACCCAAAGATACAATAATACACTATTTCTATTAATGAAAGAAATGTACAGAAACTATAAAAATACAGAGTGAACGAACTCGCTAGAATAGTGGCAGCTTATCTCTAAGAAGACATGTGAAGGCTATGCTCATTCACGATAAAATAATTACAATGAGACTCCAAAGACCTTTTTAACATAAAACATGAATGAGAAAACCCTAAACATCTAAAAATCTAACCCCGGAAGATGAAACACCAAAAGGCTTGTGGGCCTTGATAGGGGTAATCGATACATCAACTTCCCGAGGGCATAAATTTTTCATACAGTATTCATTTGGGGCATTCGATACCTCGTCAAAAAGTTCTAGCCGAGGAATATAAAATCCACAGGGGGACGATGCATGTTGTTAGCAACTCTTGGTCCTAAAAATTCCAAAAAAATATCGTTTAAGGCCTCAAAATGGCCCCAGAAGTTTAGGACCTAAAAAACTATAGAAAAACGGTCGAGGTGGACAACCATGTTTTGACTCAGTGGAATAGGTGGGTGGCCACCGATAACCATATGGATCATTCATCCCCACTTAGGAATCAATGGTTCCCATTGTGTCAAGTTCCCATGGGAGATGGGGAAGCTTTTGCTGAGATTGAACCTTGTTGAGTTGTTTGCCTTGCAGAAGATGTTGTCCTACTTAGCTTGTTGAAGGCTGTCATGAACCTGTTGCTACAGGCATTGGACCCATTCGACTAATCTAGTTCCATGATTTGCCTTGGTCTGAGTGTGGGAGGACTCTATTGGTGAAGATGCAGCCTGAGAAGCTATATCAATGGGGGCTACTGGTTGAAACCTCGAGCACACCTAAAAAGGGTTGTGGCCAATAGAGCTATGAAGGGCTCTATGATAGCTTGACTTGACTAGGAAGTGTGAAGGAACTCCCGTAGGTGAAGCAAGAATACCTCTATGTTATTCTACAATCCTGTTGAACTTCTTGTGCTAGACAAAAAGGTCTTGGGCCGAGGCTAAAGTGGTTGCAATGTTATTTTGTTCACCTTCTGACCATATCATGAGGAGGTTCAACTTTGCAATATGAGAGATTACTTTGCGGCACCGTTTTGCCGGGACAATAGTCATAACTACCTCTGGTACCCTGTAGAGTTGACCCCCCAGAGTAACAATGACACTATGATGTCAAGACTCATAAACAACATGACGCTTCCACATATACAACTAGCCTAACAGAACATCATAGACTTATGTTAGGTGTTAGCCTTTGGTCCACGGTTGTGGCTATACCATCCTTCTTAGCATTGGGGAGTTTTAGACCAAGGGTCCGTCCAGAGTTGTCTAAGAAAACCCCAAAGAAATGACATATCAATCCTCAGCCAAGGTTGAGGAAGCTCTCACCCAAGATGCAGAGAGGATCACAGAGACCATAAGGTCTTTTGATAGGGATGAACGATTAAACATACAAAAAAATACTGCAATTGGCATCCATGTAACTCAGGTCTGATAACCTATTAAGGACTAAGAATTAAAACTATACACACATATTCAGCTCCTTCATAACAAACACATATTAGGTCAGAATTGCCACATCTTTATTATTGGAAGTATTCCATCACATCAGAGATATATAGTGCATTGAACAGATGCCTATGACAACCGCATAACTTCATATCATTACTATATAAAATAATGGAAATACAACATAATGCACCATGTTCCTTGCATTAGGACTCAGACATATCAAAGAAACATGAATATATTCAAAAATCATAGGATTACAACAAGCTCAGAGTGAGCTTGATACCGATAGCTAAGCTAACTCAAAACTCTCTGAATAGCCAAATAGCCAACCGATCGACTAATCAATCAACCAAATAAATGTTGATCTAAGCTTAGAGATCATTTTTATATCTTCCATTGATGGGGAGCATTGTCTCTTTCTTCTCTGCTCCACTCGCTTGTCTGATCCAAGTGCCTTGCATGCTTCTGGTGCCTGCCATTTCTCCACGTAGACTCTCTGTATTAGGGGAAATCTTAAATTCTTGGCTATCTCATCTTCTCGATGCCCCACATCTTTGTATGCTTCTAGAAATAATCATTCTGGGATATTTCCTCGTGATTCCTTTCTTGATTCGAGTGGGCATCTTCTTCAATTTCGATGCAACTAAAAAAACGCAGACCAATGCACACTTGGCAGTCTTTACACTTGGTGCTCTACTGACAAAACTTGTTTTGATGCACACTTTATGGAATTTCTCGTGAATCTTCTTAGGTCCACACAAAACTATGGAATGAGCGTGCACAACTTCGTTTGTGTGCATGTGCAAAACTGAACCCGAAACTTTGGGTGCCAACATGCCCCCACCACTATTGTCTGGTTGGTCCTCGAGCCAACTATTATATATTCTTTAGGAGGGTAGTTGGAGGAAGGGAAGATCATCATTCTTCTGAAGATTTGGGATTGTGTCGAGTTGATCGAATCGAAACCTTCGCTGGTGCATGTGGAAGTGAATAAGGGATCTATTTAAAGTCCCCCACTATGCACTATCCGTTGAATAGTGGTGAGGTTCCCTCAAGAGAGAGCATCATTATTTTCTTGTGTTTTTGGTTTGGGACGATTAGGATGAGCAATATTTCTCATCCGGTCTAATTTTGGGGGGTTGTGGAGCGATGACAAGATGTGAGAGTAGGGATGGCATGAACAGGACTGACTAGAGGAAGTTGGCTTGACTTTCTTTCTTTGGGGGAGGTTGTGATGACAACAGGTGGTAGGAGGGTGTCCGGCGAGCCATTGAGTAGGGTCTCATCTTAAAAACAAAGTGGATGAAGCATGGAGAAGAGTCATGCAACTTTAGGCATAGGGGGATGGGGAGCGATTTTGAGAAAAAAAAATGGTTCAGAAAGTTGGGGGTTATGAAGTTGATATTTTTGAGGATAGGGGTGGGAGGATGATGACTAAGAAGGGATTGAGATACTAACCACCTCCTAGAAGACTTCAGGATAGCCTCTTGGGTTGGTTTATCGAACTGGTGATAAAATAATATGGATAGTCGACCAAGCCATGCCATGGTAGGGGAGTGGGAGAATCACAAGGAAATGAAAAAGGAAATCATGACAAGAGCTGGTAGAGAATTATGCTATCTAGTAATAGGGGGAATGAAATATATAGGTGGGAGGTGGTGGTGACGGGGAAGAAGGAGGACACAACAATGTGAAGGAAGGGATGGCGTGAAGGGTAAGAAGGAAGTGACTGAAAACTGCAGAGGAAGGGTGGATCGATAATATTAGGGATGATTTTAGGGGCTAAAATTCGCTCATGGGCTAATTTTTCATGGTTTTTCCCAAAAACTTATTCGCTATTCTAAAAACAATTTGCCCAAATTCTATAGGATAAAATCATTTTTTCTTAAAAATCGCCAAAATTTTGTACAAACTATATAAAATCCTTATAAATTTGAATATTTTTACAATAATATCACCAAACATTTACAGTTGGCATATGAAGGATTAGTAAGATTTGCCAAGGTTTCAACAATTTAAAAAGAAATTCCCTCCTTAAAATCATCCTTGATCGATATTGTAGATCGATTGTACTGGAGAGGATTATCATAGAATGTGATACTGGCACCCAATGTGTACTTGTGGACATGGCTCAAATGATATTATTTTCCCCTTTCGAAGTTAAAGCGTAAAGAACGTCACCAACACCCACGTGATTTGTACATAAAGAACACCTTATGCTTGTTGGAAAAAATGTAGTTGTACTTGGAAATATCGATGATATGCACCCTATGCCACTCGATTGATATCACCTGAGTGATTGATATGAATTATTGCATTGTCAAAATGTGAATTATACCGACTATGAGTTGTGCTAAAGACTGTACAACCTATGATATTATTATTGTGTTGATCCATAAAGCTGACAAAAGGTTAAATTGTGTTTGACCGTTGAGGACCATAATACACCTTCAACCAACTACTATCGACAAGACCTTTGAGGGGTTGTCCTTGTAGGGTTTCGATCTTGGAGGAACCTGCTTCACTGATGTAGACTAGCCAAAATAGACCCCCTTTGGTACATTCATCTTGTAATGGTATGATACATGTTGGTGATCTTGGCACATGCTTGGTACATGGCTAGAGGCATGTTTTGGTGATATTGAGCATCTAGATTAGAGGTGTTCTTGGTGATCGTGGATTTGGTTTCGTTTATTTTGAGTATCAATGGTGGTGACATGTTGATGATGGTATGTCAGTGATTGTGACTGTGACAGGTTGATTACATGTTGACTATCATAGGCAGTGACAATATCAGTGGTAGTGACAATTTGTTATACACTTATATTTTGGGGTGAGAGGATGGGGAAAGGAAAGGGGATTGTATCCTCCTTTCGGTTGGTGTCGGTGTTATAACCCTAAATTACACCATACATGCTTATCTGGCATCAGGCCATCTCAGATCCCTTCTTTTCCAAAACACTATTGAACAACTCTTTAAAAAACCTCTTTTATAAGGACCCACACACCCTACTCAATTACTACACGTGTGTACATGCTAGATGACCTAAAATAGCCCGCGTGGACCGACAAAAGAACGAAAATAGGAAAGTTGTCGATGGAACACATAGCTTTGGGTGAATTAACTGAAACTCCCGACCATGCATGGCTGAGGGTTCGTCCAAATACCTAGCTCCTTCTAGCCTATAAAAGAAGGGGTAGGGGTCCCATTTGGAGAGGGAAAAAAGATAGCAAAGAAACTCTGCCCAATTGCATATTCCCATTGTCCCAACCCTTTAGCCATCCTTGTGCAAGAAGAGATACAAAGAAAAGAAGTTGGAGGAAATTTGAAGAGGAGCCCAGGATCAGGATTCGCGGAGTAGTGGCCGGTCTCGACACTTGTAAGTTGATTCATTTAAAGTAATAAAGAAATGCTTATCCTATAACACTTTATGAGTTCTACATAGTACAGTAAATATATGTTTGAATCTCTAACCCATTAGTCTATAGGTAAAATGCATGTGTAGTTTGTTTCTTTTTTTGCATACAGGTCAGCTTTGAAAGGAGGACTGCTAACAAGTGATCAAGTGGGAGGAAGGATCGACACCGAACATCCAAAACAAGGGATGTTGATCTAACCATGTATTTGTTGAAAAGGAATGGGGTTTAAGTCTGGGGATGAAGGTAGAAAGTAGATTTATTTCGGGCATATCTGCATGCATAAGATAACCCTATTTGTTAGTTTGTAAGGGGATTTCCCTCACAACAGAATTGGCGACCATACTAGGGAAGTCTCTAGGGTTCCTGGAATTTTATTTTTTGGGAAGTTTTTAAAAGACTGGTTTTCTTGCCTATTTTTTTTTTAGTTTCTGTAAAGTTCGAGCTAGCAGAGAGTCTAGTTTCCCATACCAACTGTCTCTGTTATTTTCTTGACATGTTTTTTTCAAGACCCATAGAGGTACACACAACTTTCATAAGGTCTACATGCATGTACCCGCACCCTACTATCCTATAGCCTGCGTGTGAACGCTAGCTAAAGAAGTAGCAGTAGCATGTAGATTCCAAAAAAAAATTGAGGCAATCATCGTCTTCCCTATTATAATCAGTTAATTTCAGGGGTTTTATGGAACTCTGTCTGAGTCTTGGTTGTTTGCAGTCTTATCTCAGATTGGTTTTCTTTATGAATTTTTTCCTTTTGTTGTTTTCTTTTTTCTGTTAAAGAGAGTGTCTAAGCCTTCAGGAGATCCTGGTTATCAATATCAGTGGTCTCTTCCTGGTTTGGATTGTTTGTTTTTATTTTTTCTCTGAGTTTAGAGATACACGCGGCCTGTGTAAGGCCAACACGTGTGTACACGCCCTTTGGCTTTACACAACTTGCGTGCACACGCTTGCTGTTGGATTGTTAGTAGTGTGCTTGTGCAGGATAGTTTTTGTTGAGGATAAGGCAGTCATCCTTCCCTTGACAAGAGTTATACCTATTAGGATTTTGAATCTCTATCCTAGCAGTCAGTAGCTTAGGGTTGATCTTAGCCATATCTTTCTTTTTCATTTAAAAAAAAGTTGTCATTAAAAAAAATTTCTTTAGGGTTTTTAGACAAGTGTGAGAGTCATTTTTTAAGTTGCTAGTGTGTGATTTCTTGAAGTGATTCTTTGCTATTTGCAATTTAGGCCAGAATTCTTTTTCTTGGTTTTTTACTTGTCGGTATTTTTCCTTTTTTCTTTATCAACATTTAAATAAATAAATAAAAATCTCTTTCATTTTCTTGTTTGGTTGAAGAGTGTCATTCTGCATTATTAGCCAGGGAAAAGTCTTTTATTTCATAATTTTTTTGCAATTTACTTAGATCATAAGTAGCTCATAGTCGAGTGAAATTCCTTTTGAGTTTGCTATCCAAAATCTTAGAAAATAAAAATAAAAAAAACTTTGAAAAGTTGTTGAAATTTTGCATTAAGTGAAAGTTTTTGTTTCCATCTTTTTATTCATTTTTTCTTTCGTCTTTTACACATCATCAGTTTCACTTTCATACCCCTTGACATAAGACAAAGCCATAAAATTAACGCTAAATCTAAAATTAATTAGACTTTTATGTTTGTAGGGTTAACCAACTAGTTCAGGATTAGGGCCTTGGATTAGGTTGGAGAGGAAACTCTTCAAGGCCATTACAATCAAACATTGGAGTCTGAGTTAGGGAGTGTCTAAGTCCAGTATCGTGAAATTTATCCAAGACCCCCCTCTAACACAGGGGATAAACATGAGGTCGTGTGTGAAAAGGTAGTGGAGATAACCCCTCCAAAGCTGGACCAATCGTAGTGGAGAACACATATAGAGGGCTTGTTTTGGGATTCTGTCGATTGCATTTGCCACGGGGCGGGTCTCAAATCTGTTCGAGGTCCTCAATTGTCTTCCAGACCACTTTCTTTCGATACCCTTGACAGATTTCGGGCTCGATACCGTGCTCATTGTGGTCTACCCGACTTTCGACTGTACTCTCTTGGTGACTGTTCATGTGTTGGCAACCTAGTTGCCTATCTTTTTTAGGGACACACACAAGTGAGAGCGGGGGTATACTGCGGTACCTAGGACAAACATCGGGCCATGCTTTGCAGAGTATACTCAGAGGGTGCTTTTGTTTTCGAGTTTCACTTGCACCGGTAAGTTGCTCTAGTGTTGGTTGTTGTAATTGTTCTTACAATTAATTTAGTGTTTGCGTGTCTTATCTTATAGGGACTTTTTTAGTGTGTGTTACTTTTGAACATTTAGACTACCCTACAGTGTCTTTGATCTTCTCACACAGTGGAGGATCACAAGCTCCGCCGGTCACGAAGTCTTCTTGGCCTATCGCTAGTTACACTAGAGCCACCACCGCCACCATTAAGGTGAAAGCTAGACCAACAAGAGTCTTTTGAAGCGACCGGGTCACAAGCAATTGTGCTCGACCAACATCTAGAGGAATCGACCATTGTGGACCTTGGAGCGAACACTCTCGGCCCGGTTGAAACCCAAACCACTAATTTCATGGCACCTTTCATCGTACCAATTCAATTTTACGAGCGCTAGACAATTTCTCACACAACAATGGAAACAAATGTTGGTTGTGGAGCCTGATTATCTTCCTGATTCAGAGGTCCTTGCTTTCAGCCGTGTTTATACCCCATGAAGTATTTCCCCCCCAGAAGTTTGTACACTCTTCCATGCGGGGGGGTGCAAAGGGGGGGTCCCCCCTCTGCGGGGTCAGGGGGCTCCATCCCCTCGGCTGGGGGCAAGCGGGCCCCCAGCGGGGGTTCGGGGGTGAAGCCGCCAAAGAAAAAAATGCCTTATAAAAGTATATTGTAATTTCATTGTAAATCTAGACTGTTCATTATAAGGTCACAGATCTAACGGTAGAGATTATGTTAGGGTTTTTTGGCCTAGAAGGAAACCCTCTTTTATGAGGGAAATGTATTGCGGCTATGGATGATGGTGAATATTGTATTCTGAGAGAGGAGTCTGTGAGAGAAAGAAGAGGAAATTACAACGGGTTTTGTTGTAGGTTGTATCCCTTCATTTGCTGGATAATAATTAAGGAAGGACCTGACAATTTCTCTGGTGGACGTAGCCCACACTGGGTGAACCACGTAAATCTATGTCTCTCTTGTATTGTGTTTCTTCTGTGTTTTGTTTTTGCATTTGTTTTATTTTATTGCTCCGCGGTCCTGTTTTTCTAACAACTAGTATCAGAGCATAAGGTAACTCGTAGGAAAAGAGGGTTCCTGGTTCGAGTGGGAGCAATGTCAGAAGATGGAAAGTTTAGGGTCGAGAAATTTAACGGCCAAAACTAACAATTATGGAAGATGCAGATGGAAGACTATTTATATCAAAAGGATCTATTCCTACCATTGAGCGGAGTAGCAAAGAAGCCGACGGCCATGAAGGATGAAGAATGGGAGATTCTTGATAGAAAGGCTCTAGGAACGATACGACTGAGCCTGGCAGCATCGGTGGCTTTCAATATCTCGAAAGAAAAGACAACAAAGGGTTTGATGGATGCATTGGCCAAATTGTATGAAAAAACCCTCGGCATCGAATAAGGTATTTCTAATGAAGAGATTATTTAATATGAAGATGTCAGAAGGTGGGTCTGTTGCAGATCATTTAAATGAATTTA
>JZKD02S1256919.1:888557-910371 GCA_000966675.3 Picea glauca
GTAGCCCACACTGGGTGAACCACGTAAATCTGTGTCTCTCTTGTATTGTGTGTCTTTTGTGTTTTGTTTTTGCATTTGTTTTATTTTATTGCTCTGCGGTCCTGTTTTTCTAACAACAAATGTTGTTACTCCTTTTGGGAATTCTTCAATTCCCACTACAGTTGTCACCACATGAGAGTTTTCACCTCCTAACCCACCATCACCGGTCCGAGCCACCATGGTATTGATTGCCTCTACATCGCATAGTCGTCCAATCCTGTCTTTGGCGGCGACCATAACCCCTTTCAAACCAAGTGAGACAGACCCTCTGTTCTCATACGGGATGCCTAGTTCAGGTACAAGTCCTGTACTTTCCTGCTCCACATTACAGACTTTAGGTTTGGGGGCAGGGAGCTCTAGCGCTCCTCTGCAGGGTCACATGGGGGGAACTCATGCTCCTTTTAATGCTTTCCATTATAGAGGAGTTCATATACCTCCTTCATCCCCTTCACTCGGTGGCTCGCATCAAAAATCCATCGGGCAACCTACACACCATATTTTGTTTGGAGTGGGGAGTCAAGGACCACCTTCACATAATATGATGGTAGGTTCGACACCATTTTCTTTGATCTGAAAATTTGGTAACAATGCCTTCTCGTCAGCCACCTTCCTGACTGGGGGCAATCCTAGTTTTGGACAACCTATTCCTATGCAAGGTACTATTCCTGCACAGGGGGCAAACTTAGGAACTTCTTCTACATCAGGGCCTTGGAATTCTTGGCAGGGATCCGTTCCCTCATCTGGAATGTCGATCTGGGGTAATTCTTTCCACAATCAATTGAACCCCGGAAAAAATACTATGTCTATCCCCACAGGACCGACATGGAGAAACCCTTCCCAAAGTCCTTCGAATGTACTGTATGCCCAACCATCTATGTCCTATTTTGGAAATCAAATGATGATGTCTCCACATACGCAAAATCCATACGGTGGCCAGGGCCAAGGTTTCTACCAAAATCTGGGCCAGCAGTGGAACTTTTCCTGGAAACCTGGTTCCAGTCA
Organism: Picea glauca; assembly: GCA_000966675.3. Lineage (NCBI taxonomy): Eukaryota > Viridiplantae > Streptophyta > Pinopsida > Pinales > Pinaceae > Picea > Picea glauca. The sequence goes on from JZKD02S1256919.1 coordinate 889,599, forward strand.
AACTCCAGGCCCCTTTTTCCCAGGTTATCACCAACAACCCAAACTACCCTTCCTGTCGACTTTGTACTTGCCAGATTTGACAAGGTTGTTGAATGACCCTATCTGTCATGATCTGCATTGGCCTCATATGCTGACGAAGTTTCCTTCAGACATCCCAAAGTTTGAATCCAAGCCTAACGAAGATCCAGGAGATCATGTGACTACCTTCCATCTTTGTTTCTCATCTAACTCGTTGAAAGATGACTCCATATAGTTGCAATTATTTCAACGTACTCTCATTGGGAGTGCCACGAAATGGTACATCGAGATCGATCGCTCAAGATACTCTTCCTTCGATGAACTGGCGATGGATTTCCTAAACCATTTCTAGTTACATGTGAGATGCGACGCTGGCACAAAGCTTCTCGCCAATTTCAAAAAGACAACAGCAAACCATATCTCTAATCACATCCGAGAATGGAGACACCAAAAAAGTTTAATTAAGGTACCAATCCCACCCGCATTCCTGCTTGAGTGGTTCCTTAAGTCTTTGGTCCTGCAGTTATCCAAAGATGTCACAACGTCAGGAGTATTCTCTGAAGAAGACGTCATCATGAGAGATCAACAATTTGAGCTCATCTATTCTCAATCCGGTTTGTTATACAACATCTTTCTAGATGCTCCACTCTCAATACTTGATAAAACTAGATAGAGAGTTGGACCACATGCCGATGGTATTGTTGGTTCAGCACAAAGAAAGCCCATTGATAAATTGACGAAGCAGTTTCAGCAGTTATCCATACAATACACAGCGGCCAGCCAAACTACTACTTTGGTTGTTCCCCCTACCAAAACGTCATAGGTACACACAGTGCAATCGACTAACCCAAAGTCCACCCAACAGCCTGAAGGAAAGAAAAAACAGTGAAAGAAGGGCAAGGGGGATAAAAATCCTACCAATAATGCTGGTGGGGACAACACTGAAAAACAGAAGGCAAGGTATCCATGCAACTTGTGCGCAGAAGACCACCCGACCCATCTATGTCCTCAGCTTGCAGAAGCCCAAACATTTGTGATGCGAAAATAGTCGGCTGTGTTGACCAATCCATTTCAACATGGGAAAAATCTAACCCAAGCCTCTGCAAGCATGGAAGGGGGCAACCGAGATCCCTCTCCTCCTGCGAATAACCCTGCATCCGCGAACACATATATGGTGAGGGGTGATGCTTTTATATCGACTAGAGCGCATGACTATAGTAAACCAAGCACTTCTGAGAAGGGTAAAGAAGATGAACTCCCATCTCTTCCTCTACAGATTGAGAAGATGTTGGGTGAAACAATGACACGCATTCCTAAAGATGCATTCAAAAAAGATTCTCATAACCCAAACGCAAGGACCGCCCAGAACTACTCTGTGGTGGAAGATTTATCACAAACCCCTTGTGTGATGTCCACTTTGGAGGTCCTCCAAAGTTGCCCTTCCCAGAGAAAAGCCTTGTTAACCACTTTAGGATCTACTGAGAATTTTAATCCAGGAACAATCATGCTAGATACAACTGACTTAAAACCTCATCTGCCTTACCACGTAGCATTTCAGATAGCAGCGGCTTATCCCATGAAAAATTTTACTTGGAATATTTTCTGCACGGTGGTTGATGAGGGTGCCTCGACATGTGCTATTTCATTGGCATGTTGGAAGGCCGTTGACCATCCTGTTTTGTCTCTGTCACCTACTCTCCTCACCGCTTTCGACGGTCGTTTGTTCCTACCACATGGCATCGTTCCTTCTTTCCCTGTGCAGTTAGGAGGGAAGACTATGTGTTTCAAAGTAGAGGTATTCGATGCTCCCCTCGATTATAACCTCTTGTTAGGAAGGATTTGGACTTATGCCATGCAATATGTGGTTGCTACCATTTTCCGGGTCTTGTTGTTTCCACACGAGGGTCGAATAGTGACCATCAATCAATTGTCTTTCTCTAGACCTGACCCTGCATTGGGGGCATCCACAGTCCCGATGATTGATAATCCTCAACCAAGTTTCATCAATGTAGGGGTTGGTTTGTGCCCATCTTTGATGGGTACCTTCGATTACCCGCCCCCTCAAGGCGATATCAAGTTTATATCCAATCACCATAAGGTTGAGATTTTTCAAGTTTCATCGTTCCGCACAACTTACTTCGATGATCTTTGGATACTTCCTTCCCCATCGGCCACGATGGATGGGATAGGGAACCTGGGCATGTCCATGCCCTTGTCTATAGCTGAAGTAGTGTACTCTTTAGTCCAGCAAACTTCATCCCACACTGATCTAGCTCCTGCACAAGAGTTTGATCCACTTCTAGAGCATGTTTGGGCTCAAGGTTCTCTCACTCACAATGATTCATTAGACTTAGTCTTTCCCTCTGATGAAGCAATAATTGAAGCAATGACTAGTCCAGATAAACCCTAGGAAGATCTTCATCACTGATCATACTTCCTCCCAGAGTTAAGATGAATTGAAGCAGGAGAATTCACTGTGACTATGACGGGAGATCAATCTTGTTCTATTAATCCCTTAGCTACACATGAGGTTTATGCTGAGGGTAATATGGAAACTATCACTGAAACCTTACCGATCAATATCTCCTGAAACCCTGGTGTTGTGGAGAATGTCTTCATCGGAGCGGAATGCTCCCCCGAAGAGATTCAAATCTACACAGATCTTTTTAAAGAATTCCATGGCGTTTTCGCCTGGTCTTACGAGGAAATACCAGGCATCGATCCAAAAATAGTTGAACATGAAATCACAATGTATCCTGATGCCAAGCCGGTTTGAAAGAAGCTTCATCCAGTTAATCCTAAGAAAACAATAGCCACTAAGGTTGAGGTTGAGAAATTGCTAAAATCCGGTTTTATCTATCCTATCCATTTGACCCAATGGGTGTCAAATCCTGTGTCGGTCAATAAAAAACAAGGCACGATTTGTGTATGTACTGACTTCCGTGATTTGAACAAGGCATGTACCAAAGATAATTTTCCCACACCATTCATCAACCAGATCATTGATGAATGTGCGGGTTGCGAAGCCTTTTCTTTCATGGATGGGTTTTTGGGATATAATCAAATACAAATCAAACCTAAAGACCAACACAAAACAACATTCATCTGTCCATGGGGTACATTCGCGTGTCGTAAGATGCCTTTTGGTCTCAAAAATGTTGGAGCCACCTTTCAGCGAGCCATGACTTTTACTTTCCATGACCTCAAGCATATAGTCAAGGCTTACTTAGATGATTTAGCATCTCAATCTCGCAAGAGAATGGATCATCCCACCCACCTCCGACTGATCTTCGAACATTGTCGCTACTTTCGGATTCGCCTGAATCCAAACAAGTGCAGCTTCTGCGTAACATTAGGATGATTATTAGGTTTCATAGTTTCAACAACATGGATCATGGTCAATCCTCTCAAGGTGGAGGCGATAATTCAGTCGCCCCCCCCATGCACAATCTTTCAACTTCAGAGTCTACAAGGCAAGGCAAGGAAAACTTTTTATGACGCTTCATCGCCAACTATGCTGTGATCACCAAGGGATTTATGCGCTTACTGAAGAAAGACGTTCCCTTTTAGTGGGACGATGATACTCAACGCTCTTTCAATGCATTGAAACATACCATCACAACTTCCCCTCTGCTCCAACCACCTAACTATAACAAAGATTTCTTATTATATATGGTTGCAGCAGAATCAACCATTGGCATAGTTTTAGTTCAGGAAGATGACTAGTTCTCAGAATACGTGATCTATTACCTGAGCCGAGGCCTCGTAGGATCAGAACTCAATTATTCTCATATCGAAAAAATTGCGTTGGTAGCAGTTCATGGTGTTCAATGGTTCTGTCATTATGTTATGTTTCGCAAGACCACCATCATTGCTGTCGTGAATCCATTCCAGTACATGTTGACATGATGGGTAATAGGCGGAAAAATTAGTAGATGGATAGTCATCCTCCAGGAGTTTGACGTAGGATTCATTTCAACAAAGTCCAAAAAGTCATTGGTCTTCACAGAACTTATTTCGGAACTTCTGGTTGAGTCAGGTAACGTTGTTCCTGAAGAATCGCTATCCGGGGAGATATGTTTTTGATCACATCTTTGGATCCCTGGTATGGAGATATAATTATCTATCTCCATAATTTTAAGTGCCCTACCACTACTTCTCATGATGATCATCGACACATATGCCATTAGGCTAAGAATTATCTCATAATCGATGATACATTGTATCGAAGAGGTGTAGACTGCATCCTACGCCGATGTCTCACTCATGCGGAAGCAGTTATTGTGCTTAACGATTGCCACACTGAAGCTTGTGGTGGTAATTTTTCTGGGTTGGAAACAACCCAAAAGATTCTATGAGCAGGTTACTTCTGGCTGACACTTATCAAAGATTGTATCGAATTGGTCAAGAAATGCCATCCTTGCAGAATCTTCTCTCGAAAGATGAGGGCACATCCCATTCCCATGTTTCCTATCATCACAGTTGGTCCCTTAATCAAGTGGGGGATTGATTACCCTACTTGAAACCCTCCTTCAGCAAGGGGGCACCACTATATCATCGTAGTTGTAGACTACTTCACAGAGTGGGTCGAAGCTATGCCAATGTTTAAAGATGATGGAAAGATTGCATCTCTCTTTTTATTCAATCAGATAATAGCAAGGTTCAGCGTCCCGAGGGAGATTGTCACTGACCATGGAAGTCACTTTCAGAACCATATGATGACCAAGTTAACATCAAATCTTGGGTTACGACAAGAACATTCATCACCCTACTACCCCCAAGCAAATGGACAAGTGGAAGTTGTAAACAAAACTTTTAAGACCATTCTACAATGAACTATCAACTCGGCCAAGTCAAATTGGCATTTGATGTTATACTTGGCATTATGGGCTTACCGAACATATGTTAAGACTGCAATCGATTTCTCACCTTTTCAACTAGTTTACGGGCTGGAGGCAGTTTTGCCCATCGAATGTCAGATCCCGTCTCTAAAGTTGGCAGTACAATTATTGTCAGACACTTCTCCACTTGAAGAACGGTTAGTATACCTTGAGTAGCTCAATGAGCAACGTTGTGAAGCGGCCCTAGCCAACGAGGCTCACAAACATAAGGCCAAGTGTCAATATGATAGGTTTTTTCGTCCTCGGATTTTCTCTGAAGGCGACCTTGTCCTAGTCTATGACCAAGATAAGGACCCCCCGGGGATAGGAAAATTCAAACCCATGTGGTTCGGACCTTTCATCATAAAAGAGGTTTTAAAAAAAGGCGCTTATCGTCTGGTTGATTTTGAAGGGGATGCTTTGGTGGAGCCTAGAAATGGGCTCTACCTCAAGAAGTATTACTCATAGGCAAGTCACCGTGGATAACTTTTTGTAACATATGTATAGTCTTTGTACTATTACGTTTTAGTTTCTTTTAGTGTTATGGATGTGTCATTGATGTTATGTTTCGTCACTGTGGCAAATGTCAAGTGATTCCGAGGTGTTCGTTGGGTATGAAGACGGTGCTAGTCAGCACACTCGGAGGCTTGCCTCCACAACTTGGGTAATCTTTACACATCAAGCCCAGTTATTATCTTTCGGAGGTATATGCTTAGGTGACACCACAAATAATGTTACCAAGTATAGTGCAGTTATTGACTTGCTTTGTGACGCTTTGTCATTGGGTATCTCTCATCTCTGGGTCTATCTCGATGCTCAACTGGTTGTGTCTCAGTTAAACAGAGTATACCGGGTTCATGATCCAACTTTACACCGACGATTCCTTAGGGTACATCTCTTAGAACGAAACTTTGATTATATTACATATTTTCATGTTCCTAGAAGATTAAACCAAGTTACAGATACTCTAGCTAATCAAATTTTAGATTGGCATCTTGCACACATATGAAAGAACATTAACATAAGCATGTAAATACATTTTTTTGACACATGATCCATAAGACACAAAAGACCAAAAAAAACCATATATAATATCATAAAGTAACCGAAGTACATAGATGGATGCAAGCACCTCAAAAATATAACCGATAACGAGTCACAGGGTTTGTGCCCTCAAAAAATATATACAAGTAGTGCTCATGGCACATCAAAATGTCTAGCTAAATTCAAGGCCTGTGGGCCCTGTTATACTAGTCCACAACGTTGGCTAAACACTGAAACAACCGGACCCACGTCCGTGGTGCCCCCACTACATGAGGCTGCATAGATGGTGGCAAGTCCTCAATCTCTGCCATCGAGACTGTGTGAGTGAGCGCAGTAAAGTTACACTCGACTCGTCTCAATACCCTCTCAGGCTCCTCGACTAGAATATCTCCTGCTACTGTTGGTCCCCCTATGGCGGCAGATGTGGCCCCTGGCCAAGGACGACACATGTTCCTCGCATAGTCAGCGGGTCGCACTGGTCCCACATATGCACACAATGAACACATATCCGTCAAATACTCTGGCATAACAAAAAAAATGATATATATAACAAAACAACATAAAAATTACATATACAACAAAAAAAATACAAAGGTGGAGACTTACCCATCTCCCCTCGCTCCTCACCAGGAGGTACGGGTATCTCAGGGTCTCTCAAAAAATCAATCTCGGCATAGGGGTAATCCTCTATAACCGGGATCTTTTGTGACAACCACACAAAGAAGTGATCATCAAAGGACTCATTGGTCCTTCCACCAGCCTATCGTGGAAGTAATACTACCCATCTACACACAGCAGGAAGAGAGGCCTGATGTCCTCATACCACTAATTGAGGACTAAAACTCGGAACTCTCTCAAAAAAGAACGAACGCAGAATGGTCTCGAACCCGAAGTTCCTATGTGTCCGCAAACGACAATCTATCAGTTGTCTTTTCATACACTCAAGCAATGTGGTACTCCAATCATAAACTTGTGCATTTAAGCATTGGATTGCACAGTTCATCTGTGCACGGGACACCTAATGTAGAGCCGCAGAACTAGTAATTCGCCTGATAAGCAATACTATCACCTGTAGCGATAATTTAGTGATCTTGCTTATGGGCACCTGTGTGCTTGAGCGGTCTATATCAACTGCAACGTATAGACCTATCAATTCCGCTATGTTATGTGGCCCTGCAAGAAAAGTCCGAAAATTGATTGGTTCCCCTCTCCTAGAGAGGCCAGTCAAAAAGTAAATGTCCTCGACCATGGGCACCAGTGACTGCCCCTCTAACATGAATGCCTCTGCATCCAGATGCCAGTAGTCAACCAAGGCATTCAATAGCCTAGTTTGTGCCCGCATGAAAGGACATAGAAAAAACTTGAGTAACCCACACTGCATCAAAGTAGCCACAGCATTGGGGTCTTCCCCGACCAATTCATTCACCTCTTCATGCTCTCTTTCTCTCCAATGGACATACATCCTGCCAAACACCAAGGTCCAGGAGGGTTAACCCTCGCTTTTTATGCCTTTTTCATTCCATAAGGGGGTCCATGCATGATTTAATGGTGACAGTCACGTGTACACGCAGCTTGTCCAGAGATAGACCGTGTGGACCTAGGGACAAACTTTTAAAGGTCGACACCCCCCTAAACATTGAAACCCAATGCACAAATAAATACATAAAATGCAAGATAAGGGAGTTTGTACTTACTTGGTCCAGACATAAGTTCATTTCATCCACTGTATCTCCCGGAATCACCGCTTTTGACAAAGGGGGTCTTTTGGCTCCAGAGTCAATTTCCAAATCAACAATGGTGATAATGAGCTGGAAACTTCTATTTATAGACTTTTTGGCCTCTTTTTGTCACTTTTTTGGCCTCCCTTATCATTTTCTTTATACCAAAAACCATTTAGAGTGATCCAGGAGTTGCATAGGAGGGATTTGATCGGGTATTAGGACAATTTTTTTTTATTTTTGAGTATTTTTCGATGGTCCGTGGAAAACTTTTCCGACGATCAACTTGAACATATAGGTTAGGTTTCTACCCTAATTTTTGTATCTTGTTGTCTTTTTCCTTTGTCATAGGATTGATCCCATCAGGTTGTGACACAGAACCATCATCTCTGCTTTAGAAGTGTCACAACTTGGTGGTAGAGATTACCAAAACATGGATGCCCTAGGTAGATCCTGGTTGCATTATGGTATTCATGTTGTCTCTAAAACACTGTAGGCTCGGGAGTCCTTGTTTTTTTTCCTGAATATGAGTTTGAGCCTCATTTGCATGATTTTTCTTCGCTCTTGAACTCACCCTCAGGACTCCCAAAAAATAATGGGTCTTCTTTTAATCCCTTTTTAGACCCTCTAAATATGAAAAGATTGTCAAGCAATCTTGTGGCCTTTCACGCTCGTTAAACTAAAATTTGAAGTCATGTATGTCCGACGGTAGTTTACCCCTTTTTTGGTCTGGACGGTCAACTGTATGAACAAAGGTATACTCTATGGAACTTCATCTCTATAGAAGAGTACTCTCAGGTATAATTTTATCCCTTTTTCGGGCCTGAGGGACTAAAATTATGAAGAAGAAACCCCCTTGGAGTCCATAGTTAAGCTCTTTTCAGAGTCCCTAAAATTGAAAAGATCGTTGAGTGACCTTATTCTTTCACACTTGTAAAAATGGTCCAGAAGAACATTCCTGACGGAGTCCATAGTTAAGTTTTTTTCAGGCTCCTTAAAAATGAAAAAATGGTCGAGTGATCTTGTCCTTATCACACTCGTTAAAATGGTTTTGAATAGATGTCTTGTCAGTGCTAGGTTACCCCTTTTTCGAACCGACTAGACTATCTTCGAAAAAGGTACCCCAATGGAGTCTCCTTTTATGTTTTTTCAGACTCTCTAAGTATGAAAAACCATCGATCTTACCTTCTCTGGGCTCATTGAACTTACATTGAAGGACGTTACCATTGTGTGTTTTGTTAACAGCGTTTGCATATCTTATACGCCAGCCTTGTAATAGTTTGCTTCTGCGTCTTGACACCCTTGGCCCCTTGAGGATTTTTCCCGAGTATCATTATACTAGAACATCAGTCTTGTCCTTGTGCCTTGAAATTTTATGTTTGCAACACTCGTCCTCCATTGTAACGTAACATTCCTTTACTCTTTTTCCCAAAATTATTGAAAAAGTAAAAAAAAAATCAAATATACCCCAAAAAGAGGAAGGGAAAAGTATTTTCTTTATTAGCGGCATAATGAGTCACCCTTGGATAAAGCACATATGTTCATTTGTTCATAAAACTATGGGATGTAGTATGACCTTAGGAAGTTTTTCTCGCTATATGGAGTTGTGTCCTCCACCGTTTGGTTATCCTTCCAAACATATGGAGAGTTTGTGTTGCCTCCTGCTTCGTAGATTTATGATTAATGCCATGTTGCCTGAGTCTCATCATTTGTCGTGCTATTGTCCAAGGGAAGTTTTTCACCAATCCTGAGTCGACCCCTCTGTAATTTGTCTCTTTCCCTCATACACGACCATCCTGAATGTCCAATCAAGTCCTTGTTTGAAATTAATGAAGCCTTCAGTCTGATCATCAAGTCCATGACCAACGAGTCATCAAAGACCTCTAGGTAGTGCATTCGTACACTCATATTACACTCCTACCCGAGTTTTGAAGATTTTGAAGTAGTTGCTCAAGCTCTGAAGACCTCATCTCCATCACTCAAGTTGTATCAACTTCTAGAAGATGGATACTCTATATGTATATCTTTTTTATTTCGAGATGTAGATCCATTGTGTATTGTTCGTGACTACTCTTTATATAGTTATATGACATGGATCTATAGTGTATTTGATTGGTAGCCATGATTCTATTTTATCCTGAGCATGGGTATGCCCTCCTCGGTGAGACATTTGTTATTTTGCATATGACACCTCCTGGTTCCTGATCCTTGGGCTCAATCGTTCGACACATCAGTAAAGATTGGTAATGTATTTCGGCCATCAGATGCTCTTCTGACCTCACACATTAGGGGGCATTTGTTATAACCCTAAATTGCACCATACATGCTTACCTGGCATCATGCCATCTCATATCCCTTCTTTGCCAAAGCACTGATGAACAACTCTTTAAAAAACCTCTTTTATAAGGGCCCACGTGCCCTACTCCATTACTACATGCGTGTACACACTAGCTGACCTAAAACAGCCCGCATGGACCAACAAAAGCACGAAAAAGGGAAATTTTCTGATGGAACACACAACTTTGGGTGAGTTAACTGAAACTCTCAGCCATGCATGGTCGAGGGTTTGCCCAAATACCTAGCTCCTTCTAGCCTATAAAAGAAGGGGTAGGGGTCCCATTTGGAGAGGGAAAAAAGATAGCAAAGAAACTCTGCCCAATTGCATATTCCCATTGTCCCAACCCTTTAGTCATCCTTGTGCAAGAAGAGATACAAAGCAAAGAAGTTGGAGGAAATTTGAAGAGGATCCCAGGATCGGGATTCATGGAGCAGTGGTCGGTCTTGACACTTGTAAGTTGATTCATTTAAAGTAATAAAGAAATGATTTTACCGTCCCACTTTATGAGTTCTTCATAGTACAGTAAATATATGTTTGAATCTCTAACGCATTAGTCTATAGGTAAAATGCATGTGTAGTTTGTTGCTTGTTTTGCATACAGATCAGCTTTGAAAGGATGACTGCTAACAAGTGATCAAGCGGGAGGAAGGATTGACATCGAACATCCGAAACAAGGTATGTTGATCTAACCATGTATTTGCTAAAAAATAATGGGGTTTAAGTCTGGGGATGAAGGTAGAAAGTAGATTTATTTCGGTCATATCTACATGCATAAGATAACCCTATTTGCTAGTCTGTAAGGGGATTTCCCTCACAACAGTTGGAGAACATAGGGAGTTGAATCTTCCTTCAGGTTGGAGCTTGTAAATCAAGGGGTCATAGCCTCCTTTTGATTGGAGCCATAGAATTAAGGGAATTGTAGTTTCCTTCAGGTTGGAGCCTCCTTCCAGTTGTATTTGGTAAATTAGGGAGTTGTAGCTTCCTTTAGGTTGGAGCATGTAAATAGGGGGTTGGATCCTCCTTCTAGTTGTAGCTAGAGAATTGGGAAGTTGGTGCTTCCAATGAATGTAACTTGATATATAAGAAATAATTACATGGTTTTCTCCCATTTGGGTTTCCATGTAAATTATGTTTTACCGTGCATTTGATGTGATGCTTTTGAATGGTATTTCTTATGGTTATATGCTCATGATATATTGAATTCAATCATAGATGATATATAATTGATGAAGTTGAAGTTTATATATTGTGACTAAATGTGGTAAAAGGGTTCATATTGATTCACCCCCCTCTCGGTATTCCAACAAAACATGTATGCAAGTAAATTTCTTGAATTCTATATTTTATTTTATTAATGGTTTAGATTTGGAGCTAGAGAGACAAAGCCTTCAAATCTCTCCTTTCGGATTCTTTGAGTTCAAATAACATTTCATATACCTAGGGTTTCATTTCAAGCACAATGGTTATGGGAACAAGGACTAGGAATGATTGATATATAAGATTGAGGCTAGATTAAACCATGGGAAATTTTAAGTATCCTTACTTATCTTAAAGTGTAAAAACCTTGTCAAATCTTACTAATTCTTAAAATTCCATCCATTAAATGTTTGGTGATATTTTTGTAAATAATTAAAATTTCTAAAGGTTTGATATAGTTTCTAAAACAAATTGGTGATTTTAAGAGTACAATTCATTTATGCTATAAAATTTGGGAGAATAAAATGGAAATTATCCAATCACTTTCTGGAAAAAAAAACATAGAAAATTGGCCCATAAGAAAACTTTATCTAGCAAAATATTTCCTATGATAAAAAATTGATGTAATTGATGGTTATCAATAAGATTTAAGATGAATTTTATATACTAGAGATAATCCCAATTTTTTGGCATACATTAGCATATATAATAGAAGAGATATTATAGAGGATCCGGAAGAAATTTTTTATGTTTATGTATATAATAGAAGAGATATTATAGAGGATCAAGGAGAAAGTTTTTATGTTTATGTGGACTAGGAAATAATAAATAGAAGGAGGAGCAAGGAGAAATTTTTTATGTTTATGTGGACTAGGAAATAATAAATAGAAGGAATCCCATTTGTTAAATGGGAGGTAATAGCTAAGCTAAAGGGAGAAGGTGGGTGGGGCTTAAAGAATATCAACGTCTTTTGAAAATCATTAATAACCAAAATCTTACAAAGAGTCATTACACATGAAACTTTATGGAAGAAGAGTCCTTACCCATGAAACTTTATGGAAGAAGAGTCCTTACACATGAAACTTTATGGAAATATATTATAGAGTAAAAAATGCATAAAGTAAGGGTCAATAAATTGGATCAAAACTTAGAGGAAGTGAATAGAAACTATGTCCACACATTGGAAGGGTTTACTTCAATCATTCTCATTTCTAGTACATTGGTTGGTATGGAAGATAGGCACATTGGTTGGTATGGGAGGTAGGCACATGGGAGTATGTTAGGATTGGTATTAACCCTTGGATTAGATGCATAAATGAAAAAACTTAGAGGAAGTGAATAGAAACTATGTCCACACATTGGAAGGGTTTACTTCAATCATTCCTATTGCTAGTACATTGGTTGGTATGGAAGGTAGGCACATTGGTTGGTATGGAAGGTAGGCACATGGGAGTATGTTAAGATTGGTATTAACCCTTGGATTAGATGCATAAATGACAATAGGTTGCTTGATAATTTGAAATAATTTGTTTAGGACAAAGGCATTTTTAGTAGATTAGGAGAACATAAATATATGGCAATAGACTGGATGAGGGTAGATATGGCAATAGAGAACAAAAATATACTATAGCTTCTCTGAATGCATGGGCAAATCTGACGACAACAAGAACTCCAACTAGAAGAGAGGCCATGGGTTTAGTCAACCAAGGGAAGTACATATTTAAGTCTCATACAACTCGCTTGATATGGATTGAAAATATTAGTTTACTTTTGTGTGAAGTACGTATTTCAGTATCATACCATTGGATTGAAGAGTAGTTTAAACGTTCTACTTTTTGTTTTTTTTCTGCGTTTTTTTTAGTTTGATTTTGTCTGGAATTCGGTTGAATGGTTGGATTTGCATATTTGAGTGGCTAAGTTTGTATAATCTGAATTCTAGCATGTTGAATCCATTTATGCATTCAGAAATGCAATTTAAACAACAAAAAATAATGATTTTGTCCATATTTACATCACCTAATTCAGCCCAAAAAAACTCAAAAGATAGAACTTTTAGTCAACACCCTTGATTGATATGGATTGAAAATTTTAGTTTACTTTTGTTTGTTGTATGTATTTTTGTTTGGGATAATTTTAAGGATGAAAATTTATCTTAAAACTTCTAAAATTTGACAAATTTTATTAGTTTTTAATATGCAAGCTATAAAATGTTTTGAGGTATGTTTTTTAAATATTCAAATTTCTAAAAACTTGTTTTTTTCTATAAAATTTAGAATATTTTTAAGATAAAATAATAAGTTTAAAACAAAGAGAAATTAACAAATATCTTTTTAAAAAAAGCATGGAAAATTATCCCATAACAATATATAACCCCTAAACTTTTCCATATTCATATTTGTTGGAACATATTTGATTTATGTTAGTGTAACGACCCCGATTGCTACGACTACGAGCGAAGTAGAAAGTGATTTTTTTCTTTTTTTAAATAGGATGAAAACAACGATTACAGCTAAACAACACATCTGACGGCGTGCACCATGCCCGCAAAACATGCAACAGACAACTATGACTCCATACACTTGGAAAAACATGCGTAAAACAACAAGGAGAAACAAATAATTGCCCGACATAAACATGACCATGCCTACAAGCTAAGGGACAACATCCCCATCCTGACACAACGACCTCGAAGACTAGTTAACTAGAACCTCAATGGCCAGTTAACTAGAACCTCGATGGCACGCAACCCAACGCATGAAGGTGTTCAACCCATGCGCCTAAGAAAAATTACAACGATCAACAACACCAACACGAAAAGCACAGACCCCGACCAAGTTATCCTCCGCCTCTATCCCTTAGTGCTTGCAATGATCCCCTCATCAGGAATCATGCCATCCCCAGCTGATAGGCATGACTATAACTGTGGCGCAACAACATAACTGGACCCTCCACCCCAGCTAAAATCCACGCGCTAGGAGATCGAGGACTATCTAAGCCCCTAACGACTAAAACCTAGCACCCAATGACAAGTCAGCAAGATGGCTAAGACATTCAAGCAACACAACAAATTCCCAGCACAACAAAATCAACCTGCACACATTGAATAAAATTATTAAGGTACAATCTTTTAAAATAAAAATTAGCAATAAAGGATAGTGGCAATATCTTTGATATAGGTTAAAACAAGATAACGGTTAATACAACAATTTACAATGTTTAGGAAAACATATAATGGTTAACATATGACCATTGAAATTAGCACTAAAAGATAATGGTGTAATAACGACATTAATATCTAACCAATAAAATTAACAGAGGATAATGGTGAAAATATAAAAGACATCGTGGATATATTATCTGTATATCTTAAGCATTAATATATTTTATGGTTGAGGAAATAAAAGAGAACAATTTTAATATACTTGTACAATATCCTTAAAATGATTAAAGGTAAAAGAAAACAACAAGATTACCCAAAGGTATCGTTGTCACCATAAGTCAATATATAGCTGGGAAATTATCCAAAATGAAGAAATTAAAATGTTGTCAATACACGATTAATAAACGATGTCACAATATAAAAACACTATCTATAGGCATGTAGATCACAGTCAATATATGGCCATTAGCATCGCCAGGGACATAAACAGGAATGCAATGCATTCATCACTCGTTGTCATTATGATATTAGTCTTGTAAAAACCAACAATGATGAGTAACATGATATTAAAAACGCAGAGCTTATTATTGCTATCCCCCAAAATGATGACATTAAGGTAAGGACATTGTCTGATAGGAAAGCAATTTGTGGTCAATGTAAATGCTAATTCAATGCTAACTTTAATATAAATCGTTGTTCCTTAAACGTAACTTTAATGCCATTAAATAAATTCTATGCCATCTAGCATCACAATAAATCGTTGTTAGAGTAACATTCCCAATCACCAAGAAGCTACTCAATTCACTGTAGGTATGTCTCTATCCAAAGGAACTACAGTCAGGTTGTTCACTATGCATACACGTAGATCATTCACTACCAGAAATCGCTGGGAGTAACCATCCTGGAAACTAAGAAAACTCTACTAAATGATCTTCACCAGAAATACTAATTCGTTGACTTACGATAAGTATAAATTCTCCATTGACAAGTATGACAGTAGTACAATTGTGGTGGTAAAAAATTTATATAAATAAGAACGATTAGAAAAGGGAAAAAATGCTACCAAGGTGAGCTGTCAAAGATATGTAGTCAAAATTTCTCTCATAGAAGGTATCAATCGTAGTCCCAAAGGAAGTAAAAATGTATCTAAACGCAGTCATTAAAAATTAATGAGTGCAGTCAATGGTAACTTGAGAAAATTGCCATGTAATAAGAAATAAATTGCAGTCTTAACAATGGCCAAAATCGCCAAGTAAACAAGCTAGGAATTGTAGTTTTAGAAATGGCTAAAATCGCCAGGTAAACAAGCCACGAATTGCAGTTTTAGAAATGGCTAAAATCACCACATAAATAAGCCACAAATTTCAGTCTTAAAAATGGCTAAAATCGCCAGGTAAACAAGCCACGATTTGTAGTTTTAGAAATGGTTAAAATCGCCAGGTAAACAAGCCACGAATTGCAGTCTTAAAAATGGCCAAAATTGCCAGGTGAACAAGCCACAAATTGCAATCTTAAAAAGAGGAAAATAACAATGTATCCTAGTGATATCCCCCATCCATTACACCCAAAAAAAAACATGACCAATGAACAAAGAAACGCACCCCTATACACAACAACCATGCCCCCAAAAATAGTAAAAAAATGAAGGCATTCTAGTAAAAATTTCGTGGTGGTTCAGGTGTAAAAAGAAGCATGCGCTCAAGGAAAATTCTTGTTGTGTCTCCAGGCATAGACTTACTGTCATTCAAGGGAAAAAATGCAGGCTAAATTCATTCTCAATTAAATTAAAGTGCATAGGTAAATCGCACGGAACGAAGATGAATAAGGCATAGGGTAATCATTCGCCAAAAGTGGCAATGACCATCAGTCAACCAATAACAATCAACCGGGGTAGACGGTGGGGCAAAATAATCCTTCACTCATCATCCATGCACATAAAAGTAGGACATTAGGATCTATAGGTATATTAACACCGAAGTGACAACCGTCGATCTACCTCCTGGTCGAATGCTTAGGCGTGGACTGATGATCTAGGGATGAGGACAAAGACTAGGCATAAAATCTTCCTAAAAATCATTTAAAACCAATAGGATAGTCACAACATTCATGTATCTAATGCTAAGGGAATCAAGTCAAGTAGCGAGCTTAAGGAGATGGGAAATGAAGTTCTCAATTACATTGATTAGTCAACGCTTTCTTACACAATTAAAAGTACAGAAATGGAAGCACCATATCAATAGTAATCTACTATGAAAAACCAAATCTTGTGTATTGTAGCTCAAGGTGACCGCTCTGAGTCGATGTCCCATGCGCTTCGTGCAACTCTCACTTATCGACCATTGTGACTTCACCGGTACCTCCCAACCAATGATAGGGGTACTCTTCTTCCCCCCTTAGCCCCTCGAGCCACAAAGGGGCCACACATGCTCAACTAAAGAAAAACTATCTCCCAACTCACCTCGCAAGGTCGAGCTACCACTCCTCACCAATATGGGTATCCCAACTCCCACAAGATAAGTCAGTCAAGTCTAAGATTCTGCATCGTAATGTTATGCATAACATAAGAGATCCATCCTCCTCCTACTCCCTCCTTTATATAGAGTTTCTAAGTCCCTTCTTTCCCAATTTCCCATTTAATTAAATGCTCAATAATTTATTTCAGAAAAATCCTCCCCATACATGTGTCACCCTTCTCCTTCGTTGCACCAGAAATTAATTTCATTAATTATTTAATTACTCCTATCTCCCTCACCCACCTAAAAGCATTCCTAGAATCTCTCCTAGGTGTCCCCATATTCCCTTACACATTTTAATGACTTACCCCCTTACTAATTTACTATATGAGTTCAATTTAGAAAGTTCTTAAAGGCAAGATTCCTTGCTAAGTTGGTCGTTCTGCTTTTTCCTTAAGTTTCCCTTTTCTTTAAGTTTCCCCCTTTTTCCCTTAGTTTCCTAATTGTTTTAAATTTCCCTCTTTCCCTTTTTATCTAAACTCAAATTAGTAAGTGTAGAAAATTATCTTTTTCCCCTTTTTCTTTTAAATTAATAAATTTTAATTATCATGTGTAACAAAACAATCATTTCCCTTTTAAAAGTTTAAATCCCTCAATAATTTGATTTTAATAATTTAATCGAGTTTCTTACCCCCTTTTCGTCACATGTTAATGATTATTATTATTATTATTATTATTATTAAAATATTTTACCACAAGTATTACTTTAGACCTATATTTTAATTTTTGAGGCTAGGCGACATTTTATTAGGGAAATTGTTTTTAAAAATTTCTTATCACGTTATTCATTCTAAGGCCATCTAGGTTTATTCTCTTTTTAGTTAACAACACGACGTGCCCTTCAAGATGCACTAGGTGCTCCAAGGGTGCCACTCACCTCTTTCTGTTTTTCTTGTGCGATGTGCCCTTCAACATGCACTACGTACTCCAAGGGGCCACTCACCTCTTGACTAACTTGGTAGACATCAAAAACCCCTGGAGTCAATACTCCATCAAGTGATCTTGTGGGAAACTAAGGGCCTCTAAGGAATAAGGCCCCTACCTTATTTCACACCCATTAGAACCATCGTGAGCGACTGTCACAGTATGTCGTCACGACATCGTGGGTCTTCTCGAACTAGGTAATCGTTAACCTACAATTCGATCCATAGTGGGAGTGCTAGTAGGCTATGGAAGGGTTGTTTTCCACACCTCTCCCTCAATGTCTCTGGTAGTCGTGCATGACCCCTCTACTCCACATGTGAGTCTGGTCGGAAAGCTATCGTCAGCCTACATCATCAATGAATCATGTCAGAAATAATATCTATAATCATAACATCTAATCAGATGCACAAATGTCATATATACAACAATCAAACCCCAATAGTCCAATCTTTGACTCGATCCGAAGTCCAAGGGTTTCATCGATGCCTATGCATCCTAGAGGTACAAATCCTGCACACTCAGGAGAACCGAGTAAATAGCACCTGTCTAAGTCAGTACAACAAAATAACATATAATCACATCCATAATGCCACATAATCATAATCAATGACCAATATTATAATAACATGGATCACTTGCAAGAAAGTTCCCTCAAAGAATAAGTTCACTTAGTGCGCGCAAGAGCGGGATGTTAGATACACCCCCTATTGGTCTAAAATTCATCTCGAAGTTTCATAGTATATAAGTGTCGAAATCATGTGTATCACAGAGTGATAAGTCTATCTATCAAACAAAAATGGAAACTGTTGGCACATATCATATGCGTCCTCTGAGGTCGTCGAGTGAAGACTATATTTGTCCCACTGGACCTTGACCTCATCTACTGTTCAACACTGTAGTTGTCGAATATGATGATCTAGGATGCATATCTACTTAGTCGTGAGAGCACCCTCATCCGACACCCACAAGGTGCTCAAGTCAAAACATGTGTAGGATCACTAATTATTATGTCTCAAACAGAGACGTGAAAGACATCGTGCATATGCCTCAAGAATCAAGCAAGGCTAGTCCTTAGGCCATAGACCTCTCCTTTCCACAATCTCATAGGATCTCACGAACCTAGGAGATAATTTATCCCTTTTTCCAAACTTGATCAAAATCTTATGTGGTTTCAGCCACAAAAATACTCGATCGCCACATCGTAACTATGGTCGACATGACGCACATCGACATAACTCTTATGTCGATCATGTGCTTCCTTGATCCTTTGTCTTATAGTTTTCATTTAATATTGCATTTATTGGATCTCTTCTGGTACCACCAGGACCCTATCATCAAGTTGATCCCAACACAAGACGTTCAACACGGTCACCCATAAAGAAACTCGAAGGGTGCCATCTTAATGGTGCTTTGGTAATTGTTTTTATAAGCAAATTCTACTAGTGGAAATAATTCTTCCCAATGCTTCTGTTGGTCCATAATGTACATGCACAACATGTCTTCCAAGGTCTAGTTAGTTTGTTCGGTCTACCCATTAGTCTTTGGGTGATACGTAGTAAAAAAGTTAAGTTGGGTTCCCAAGGCCTCTTGGAAACTAGTCCAAAATCGTTCAGTAAACATCGATCCTCGATCGGATATAATCCTCTTAGGTACACCATGCAGCCCTACAATATCACTAATGAAAACTCTAGCTATGTTAGGTGCCTGATACGTCTTACGCACAGAAATAAATGAGCACTCTTCATCAGAGTGTCGAATACCACAAAAATTGGGTCATGACTCCTTGCCGTCAATGGCAATACAACAATGAAATCCATCAAAATAACCTCCCATTTCGATTCCGGAATAACGTGTGGTTGTAGTAATCCTGCTAGATGTCTATGTTTAGCCTTTACCTGCTGATATTGTAGACATATGGCCACATAGTTAACTATGTCTCCCTTCATTCCCTTCCAGGAGAATAATGGTTTAAGGTCCGCCCTCAACTTCGTGACTCTTGTTTGAGCTATGTACACTACTCTATGATCCTCGTTTAAGATCAAACTCCTCAACTCATCATTCGGTGGTACATAAATTTGATTTTTAAATCTCAGTAGTCCATCATCGTCCAATGTAAATCCTTCAAATCTTGGCACCATCATTGTCTTTTGTTTGATAAAATCCTTGACCTCTTTGTAGCAGTCATCTTCACACTGTAAAGTTATAATATTTTCACGTAGATTCATCTGAAGAGGAAACACTGAAAATATGCGAGGTCTCCGAATCAATGCATCTGCCACTCAGTTCATGGTTCCTTTTACGTAAGGAATCTTGAAATCATACTTGCTAAATAATTCTGACCGACGTTGTTGTCGCGCGTTTAGGTCACTTTGCATAAAGATGTGTTGTAGTCCAAAGTGACCCATATTTAGTTCAAATTTTCGTCCAACAAGGTAGTGTCTCCAAACCTTCAAGGCATAAACAATTGCTAACAACTCCAAATCATGTGTCGCATAGTCCTCCTCATTCCTTCTCAACTTCCTTGAAATGTAAACAATCACCCAACTGTCTTGCATAAAGACTCCGCCTAAGCCTTCCTTGGATGCGTTAGTGCACACCAAGAAGTCTACGTCCATGTTAGGTATCTTCAGTATCAGTGTCATTGTCAACAACTCCTTGAGCCTCCAAAATGCTTCTGTGCATTTCTCGGTCCAAACACACTTCTTGTTCTTCTTCTGTAATTCCATAATCATATTTTCTATCTCGAAAATCCCTTGACTAACCGTCGATAGTATCCTGCCAAAATCATGAAGCTATGCACTTACGGGACATTCATCAGTGCAGACCATTCCATAATATCCTCAACCTTTATTGGATCCATGGCGATTGTTAAGAACCAAACATTAATATAGCATAGAAAAACCTCAGAAAAAGTACTCAACACCTTGAAAAAGAGATAATTTCAGATAATAAGCCTCTTCGAGGGGGAAACCTCCTTTTAC
>JZKD02S1256919.1:914416-971200 GCA_000966675.3 Picea glauca
GAGACTAGGAGGTATAATTACAACTAATGGCCTAAAGCCGACATAAATAAAATAACATTACTAATATAATATGCCCCAATTAAGGGGTAATGAGCTAATATTAGGGCTTAACAGCGATACCTTCGCTGGAGATGACATGCCCTAAGTAGTGAATCCTTGATTGATAAAACAAGCATTTGGACAACTTCCCATACAATTTATGCTCTCACAGACAATGTAGTACCAAGCTCAAGTGCTCGTCATGATCCTCTGTTGTCTGAGAGTAAATCAAAATATTGTCAATGAATACTTAGAAAAACTTGTCCAAGTACTCACGGAACACTCCATATTATATATCATGTGTGTAACACAGATGATATATAATATATCATGTGTTGTGTGTTACACAGATGATATATAATATATCATGTGTGTAACACACATGATATATTATATATCATGTGTGATCATCAAAATCATAAATACCCCTGGGGTGTTTGTCAGTATGAATGGTAAAACAATAAACTTGTAATGTCCAAACCTCGTCTTAAAGGTGGTATTAGGGACGTCATCCTCCTTGATCTGTAACTGGTGATACCCTAATCACAAATCAATCTTGGAAAACAATGTCACACCCTTCATATGATTGAACAGATCATCAATCCTTGGCAATTGATATTGATTCTTGATCGTTTCCTTGTTCAATTGACGGTAGTCAATGCAGAGTCTCCATGATCCATCCTTCTTTCGTATGAAAATAACAGGCATACCCCACGATGACACACTCAAACATATAATTCCTAGGTCCAGCAGCTCCTTCAGTTGTATTCTCAACTCCCGTAACTCCGAGGTCGAGATATGATAGGGCATTCTTGCTATTGGTTTAGTCACCAGTTTTAGGTCTATGGTAAAATCCAATTCCCTCTCTGGCATCATCCTAGGTAACTCCTCCGGAAAGATGTCTGCAAAATGTCTCACCACCGAAAGGTGTTCTAGACCTTCCGCTACTCCCTTCTCATTTAACGCAAGGATTTCATAAACCTTACATTACTTGCACATGCTCTTCCGTAGCTGAAAGGAAGAGATGAACCTCAGGGAAACTCCCTAGTTCCATCCTAGAATCATGCATCTTTGTCCCTCATCATCGACCAATATCAATTGTTTCATCTTACAGTTGAGTATTTCCTCGTGCGATTCCAACCAGTCCATGTTGATCACGACCTCATAAGATCCTAATATCATGATGTATCGGTTGGCCTTGGTGATAAACTCTCCTAGGTTAGGGGTACAACTCGTAACCTTTCCTCCAAACTTCTATTTGGCTCCTGAATCCATCTCTACAAAGATAAACTTATCATGTTCGACTACCTTTACCTTAATCCTTTTTAGCGTTGCCCCAGAAATGAAACTCTTAGTAGCACCAGGATCTATCAAAATACTAAAGGTCTAGTTAGTGACAGTACCTGACATCTCGAGCATAGTCGACTGGTGCTCTGCCTGACAGTTATTCACCCCTACATGAATCCGATGGGCCTTGCCCAAAACTCCCATGGTAGTGGGTCTGGCTAATCCAGATGCTCCGACCCTTTCCTCTCAGTAGTAATGCTGGTAATGTGGCTCCCCACAATCCAACACACTTTCTTCGATCTAGTATTCCTGGTACCCGAAGTTGAATTCTAACAATAAGGCGAAACTCAAACTTCTTGACCTTAAGTTTCTGGGTAATTTGATGTGGAGCATACCGAAGCAGCTCCAAAATGGGTCTCATACTTGGGCACCATGTGGATGCCTTGTCACAAGGCATCGAACTCCTTGAGTTGACGCTCAACGAATTCCTCATAAAGATACATCTCCTAGAACTATTCCTCAAACAGTTCCCATGACACGTCGTCGAAGACCATGCTCAAATGTGGCAGGAGCGTCTTCTGCCATAGAAGAGCGCTCCCCTTCAGATGAAAGACCACCATGCAGACCTTCATTATGGAGGTTGTAATCACGAAGCGTGAATCACGGTGCCTGTTCTACAACCATGCCTCGATGACAAAACCGTCTATGATGCTCGTGGACTCGAGAACTCAACTCTCTCGAGTTCTCGATGGATTCTAATGGTACTATCTAGGGCATGTTGTGGACCCTCAAGGGTACAAGTGCCCTGGCCTCATCTCAGTATCGATGGTGAATCAAGGCCCTTTGACATTACCTGGAAGGGCCTTGTCAGACCATCATCATCCCTTACAAAAAGTGAATCCATCCCAAGGACTTGTTCTTCCCCTTGGGGGTTCAACTCCGAGGGTGTGGAAACTTTTGGAGGTGTCGCACCTCCTTCCACGGAACCATGTTGCAAACCGTTGAGGCATCCTCTAAATGTGATCACCACATGGACACGTTAAGGTTTTTAATTAACGCAAGGTTTAATACTCATAGGTTTACTATGGTGGAAAGCCCAGTGATCCACAGTCACAGGGTTGAACCCACTTTGATACCATATGTAACGACCCTGATAGCTATGACTACGAGCTAAGTAGAAAGTGAAATTATTATTTTTTAAAATAGGATGAAAACAACGATTACAACTAAAAAACACACTTGACAACGTGTACCACACCTACAGAACAAGCAACATACAACTTTGACTCCACACACTAGCATAAGAGAAATTGGGTGAAACATGCATAAAACAACAAGGAGAAACGGATGTCTGCCCAAAACAAACATGGCCACCCTACAAGCTAAGGGAAAACATCCCCATCCCGACACAATGGCCTCGATGACCAGTTAACTAGAACCTTGATGGCTAGTTAACTAGAACCTCGATGGTGCGCAACCCAATGCATGAAGGTGTTCAACCCATGCACGCAAGCAAACTTACAATGATCAACAACACCCACATGGAAAGAACAGACCCTGAACAAGTTTTCCTTCACCTCTATCCCTTAGGGAATTCAATGATCACCTCATCAAGAATCATGTCGTCCCCGGGTGATAGGAACGACTATAACCATGGAGCAGCAACATAATTGGACCCTCCACCCCAGCCAAAATCCATGCGCTAGGAGATTGACTATATAAGCACCTGAGGACTAAACCCTAGCACCCAATGACAAGTCAGCAAGACGAATAAGACATTCAAGCAACACAACAAATTCCTTGCACAACAAAATCAACCTACACACCTTGAATAAAATTATTAAGGTACAATCTTTTAAAAGAAAAAATAGCAATAAAGGATAGTGGCAATATCTTTGATATAGGTTAAAGCAAGATAACGGTTAATACGACAATTTACAATGTTTAGGAAATACATATAATGGTTAACATATGAACATTGAAATTATCACTAAAATATAATGGTGTAATAATGACATTAATATCTAACCAATAAAATTAACAGAGGATAATGGTGAAAATATAAAAGACATCGTGGATATCTTATTTGTATATCTTAGGTATTAATATATTTGATGGTTGAGGCAATAAAAGAGAATAGTTTAAATATACTTGTACAATATCCTTAAAAGGATTAAAGGTAAAAGAAAACATCAAGATTACCCAAGGGTATCTCTTTCACCATAAGTAAATATATAGCTGGGAAATTATCCAAAATGAAGAAATTAAAATGATGTCAATACACAATTAATAAACGATGTCACAATATAAAAATGCTATCTATAGGCATGTAGATTACAGTCAAGATATGGCCATTATCATCGCCAGGGACATAAACATGAATGTAATGCATTCATCATTGTCATTATGATATTAGTCTTGTAAAAACCAGCAATGTTGAGTAACAAGATATTAAAAATGCGGAACTTAATATTGCTATACCCCAAAATGTTGACATTAAGGTAAGGGCATTGTCTGACAGGAAATCAATCCGTGGTCAATGCAAATTCTAATTCAATGATGACTTTAATATAAATTGTTGTCCCTTAAACGTAACTTTACCGCCATTAAATAAAATCGCTGCCATCTAGCATCACAATAAATCACTCTCAGAGTAAAGTTGCCAATCACCAGGAAGCTACTCAATTCACTGTAGGTACATCTCTATCCAAAGGAGCTATAGGCAAGCTGTTCACTAAGCACACACACAGATAATTCACTACCAGAAATCATTGGGAGTAACCATCCTGGAAACTAAGAAAACTCTACTAAATTATTTTCACCAGAAATACTAATTCGTTGAATTACGATAAGTATAAATTCGCCATTGAAAAGTAGGACAGTAGCACAATCGCGGTGGTAAAAAAATTATATAAATAAGAACGATTAGAAAAGGGGAAAAACACTACCAAGGTGAGTTGTGAAGGATACGCAGTCAAAATTTTTCTCATAGAAGGTATCAATCGCAGTCCCAAAGGCAGTAAAAATGTATCTAAACGCAGTCATTAAAAAGTAATGAGAGTGCAATCAGTGGTAACTTGAGAAAATCACCATGTAATGAGAAACGAATTGTAGTCTTAACAATGTCCAAAATCGCCAGGTATACAAGCCACGAATTGCAGTTTTAGAAATGGCTAAAATCACCAGGTAAACAAGCCACGAATTGCAGTCTTAAAAATGGATAAAATCGCCAGGTAAACAAGCCATGAATTGCAGTTTTAGAAATGGATAAAATCGCCAGGTAAACAAGCCACGAATTGTAGTCTTAAAAATGGCCAAAATGGCCAGGTAAACAAGCCACAAATTGCAGTCTTAAAAAGAGGAAAATTGCAATGTATTCTAGTGATATCCCCCAACCATTACACCCAAAAAACAACGTGACCAATGCACAAAGAAACACTCCCCTATACACAACAACCATGCCCCCAAACACAGTAAAAAAACGAAGGCATTCCAGTAAAAATTTCGTGGTGGTTCAGGTGCAAAAAGAAGCATGCGTTCAAGGGAAATTCTCCTTGTGTCTCGAGGCATAGCCTTACTATCATTTAAGGGAAAAATGCAAGATAAATTCATTCTCAATTAAATTAAAGTGCAGAGGTAAATCACAGGGAACGAAGATGAACAAGGCATAGGGTAATCATTCATCAGAAGGTGCAATGATCATCAGTCAACCAAGAACAATCAATCAGGGTAGACGGCGGAGAAAAAGCATCCTTCTCTCATCATCCATGCACAAAAAATCAAGGCATTAGGATCTATAGGTCTATTAACACCAAAGTGACGACCGTCTATCCGGCTCTTGGCCGACTGTCCAGGCGTGGACTGATGATCTAGGGATGAGGAAGAAGACCAGGCATAAAATCTTCATAAAAATCAATTAAAACCAATAGGACAGTCACAACATTCATGGATTTAATGCCAAGGGAATCAAGGCAAGCAACGAGCTTAAGGTGATGGGGAAATCAAGTTCTCGATTACATTGCTAAGTCAACACTTTATTACACAATTAAAAGTACAGAAATGGAAGCACAAGATCAATAGTAATATACTATGAAAAACCAAAGCTTGCATACTGTATCCCAAAGTGATCGCTCCGAGTTGATGTCCCGCACGCTCTGTGAAACTCTCGCTTACCGACTGCTGTGATTTCACTGGTACCTCCTAGCCAATGCTAGGGGTACTCTTCTTGCCCCTTATCTCCCCGTGCTACAAAGGGGCCACACATTCTCAACCAGAGAACATCTAGCTCCCAACTCGTCTCGCAAGGCCGAGCTATCACTCCTCACTGAGATGGGTATCCCAACTCCCCCAAGATAAGTCAGTCAAGTCTAAAATTCTGCAGTGTAACATTATGCATAAGAAAAGAGATCCATCCTCCTCCTCCCCCCTCCTTTATATAGAGTTTCTAAGTCCCCTTTTTCCTAATTTCCTATTTAATTAAATGTTCAATAATTTAATTCAGAAAAATCCTCCCCATACATGTGTCACCCATCCCCTTCGTTGCACTAGAAATTGATTTCATTAATTATTTAATTACTCATATTTCCCTCACCCACCTAAAAGAATTCCTAGAATTGCTCCTAGGTGTCTCCATATTCCTTTACACATTTTAATGACTTACCCCCTTACTAATTTACTAGATGAGTTCAATTTAGAAAGTTATTAAAGGCAAGATTCCTTGCTAAGTTGGTCGTTCTGCTTTTTCCTTAAGTTTCCTTTTTCTTTAAGTTTCCCCCCTTTTCCCTTAGTTTCCTAATTGTTTAAAATTTCCCTCTTTCCCTTTTTATCTAAAACTACAATTAGTAAGTGTAGAAAATTATCTTTTTCCCCTTTTTCTTTTTAATTAATAAATTTTAATTAGCATGTGTAACAAAACAATCATTTCCCTTTTAAAATTTTAAATCCCTCAATAATTTTATTTTAATAATTTAATTGAGTTTCTTACCCCCTTTCGTCACATGTTTAATTATTATTATTATTATTATTATTATTATCACAAGTATTACTTTAGACCTAGATTTTAATTTTCGAGGTTGGGCGACATTTAATTAGGGAAATTGTTTTTAAAACTTTCTTATCACGTTATTCATTCTAAGGCCATCTAGGTTTATTCTCTTATTAGTTAACAACACGATGTGCCCTTCAGAACGCACTAGGTGCTCCAAGGGTGTCATTCGCCTCTTTCCATTATTCTTGCATGAGGTGCCTTTCAGGATGCATTATGTGCTCCAAGGGTGCCACTCGCCTCTTTCCATTTTTCTTGCGTGATGTGCCCTTCAGGACACAGTACGTGCTCCAAGGGGCCAGTCGCCTCTTGACTAACTTGGTAGACATAAAAAACCCTTGGATTCAATACTTCGTGAGGTGATCTTATGGGAGACTAAGGGCCTCTAAAGAATAAGGCCCCTGCCTTATTTCATGCCACTTTGAATCATCGTGAGCGACTGTCATAGTCTACCCTCATGGCATCGTGGGTGTTCTCGAACTAGGTAATCATTAACCTACAGTTAAAGACATGGTGGGAGTGATAGTAGGCTATGGCAGGGCTATTGTCCACACCTAT
The DNA here is from genome assembly GCA_000966675.3 of Picea glauca. NCBI lineage: Eukaryota > Viridiplantae > Streptophyta > Pinopsida > Pinales > Pinaceae > Picea > Picea glauca. The sequence goes on from JZKD02S1256919.1 coordinate 921,345, forward strand.
CCCTCAACGTCTCTGGTAGTCGTGCGTGACCCCTCTACTCCACATGTGAGTCTGGTCGGCAAGCTATCATCAGCTTGCATCATCAACGAATCATGTCAAAAATAATATCCATAATCATAACTCTAATCAGATGCACAAATGTCATATATACTATAATCAAACCCCAATAGTCCACTCCCTGACTTGATCCAGAGTCCAAGGGTTTCATCGATGCCTCTGCATCCTCGAGGTCCAAATCCTACACACTCAGGAGAACCGAGTCAATAACACTTGTCTAAGTCAATACAAAAAAATAAAATATAATCACATCCATAATGCCACATAATCATAATCAACAACCAATAGTATAATAACCCGGATCACTTGAAAGAAAGTGTCCTCAAAGAATAAGTTCGCTCAGTGCGTGCAAGAGAGAGATGTTATAGTTAGATAATACCTCATAATAAATTGATATAATAATATGAACATATTTTATTTATGTTGGATAATACATCATAATACAATGATATAATAAGAGGTCACAAGTTCAAATTCAGAGGGGAAGTATGTGGAGGGAAGCCATTACAACATACTCATTATGTGCTTTATTCATGTCATTATGAGAATTGAACCAAGGTGGGGAAGACAACAATAATTCCTCACAACCATCCAACCTACACCCAATTGACATTATAGCCTTTATTTTATCTCATCTTTCTTGCAAGAAAATCACTATTGAGATATAGTGTTGTTAAATGGCATCACCTAATACCAAGATTCAATAATTGAGATTAGATTAAATTTGGCATTTAGAGGCAAAATTTGACATTTGATTGCAAAATTGTTATTTAACAAGTTAATGTTAAAGTATGGAATTGTCAATTTCCTCAATTTTTATATTATTTTTTATTTTCATTTATAAATAGTTTATTTACTAAAATTTTCATTGTAAATGGATGAAGAGATCAAATCATGAATGTATATGTCACATTTTATAATGATTTTCTCAACAAAATTAATGAAATCAAAGGATTATAAAATTTAACACTTTAAAACTCATACATACATTGACAATTTTAATATGGAGTATAAATTGGAGATCAATACATTACATTCCCATTCGTATTTTTTGAGTGTGTATTTTTCAAAGTGGAAAAGAGGATAATGAGAATCATGTATGTTCTATATAGTTTTCAAGATTATGTATTTTTTTTTCCAAGGAAATCCAAGAGATGCTACTCCATATTTGTAGATGTAATTCCTAGTAAACTACTCAATATAGATCAATGCGCCTACCTAAGGGAATTTGAATAAGGTACCTATTGGCACAAACCTAGCTAAGTTCCCAACAAAACTAGTGACAATTGGTTGAGCTAACCCCTTGATCCATAAATTGTTGTGTATATCTCAATGGAACAACCCGTTACAACACATATTACAATTTTTTACAAACTCTTTATCATGAAACATTTAACATAATGTTAATATTTAATATTACTATCTTAGCACCCAAAATGTTGAAGTAAGTTGATACCAAAATAAATTAAGATAAAACAAATACCACACCATGAACACAATGAACACAAGAAGTACACTAGGAAACCCAATTTGGGAAAACCTAACTAGAAGGTGAGGACCGTGTCTTTCTCTTTTCATCATATATGAAATGAAAATACAAAGAAATTTGAACTCGCTATGGAGTTTCCATTGACATTGTGGCTTCTATGGTCGAGATATGCTCTTCTACTTCCTATATTGAACTGCAATATCCCAATGTATAAATGGTTGAGATAACCCCTTGATGTATAAATTGTTGTGTATATCTCAATTTGTTGAGCTAACCCCTTGATCCATAAATTGTTGTGTATATCTCAATGTGTCAACCGTTCTTTACAGACCATATGAAGCCTCCTAAGGAGCTCAGACAGACACTCGAGGAAGAGATGATCAAGAAGTATTACAAGATTAGAATCAAAAGCACGCTCTGGGAATTTCATGGGGAATATCTGTCGAGGTTGTGGAAGGTTATCGCACTGTTTATTGGGTGTTGTGTTCTGGCCATCACCATTATACAGGGATACTATAGCTTCTCTGAATGCACGGGAAAATCTAACGACATCAATAACTCCAACCAGAAGAGAGGCCATGGGGTTTAGTCAACCAAGGGAAGTACATATTTCAGTCTCATACAACTCGATTCATATGGATTGAAAATCTTAGTTTACTTTTTGTGTATGTTGTATGTATTTTTGTTTGGGATCAAAGTTGAAATCTAGAGGGGTGGTATGTGGAGGAAGTTATTACAACATACTCATTATATGTTTTATTCATGTCATTATGAGAATTGAACCCAGGGGGGGAGGATAACAATCATTCCTCACAACCATCCAAGCTACACCCAATTGACATCATTGTCTTCATTTTATCTCGTCTTTCTTGCAAGAAAATCAGGACTGAGATATAGTTTTGTTAACTGGCATCACCCCATACCAAGAGTCAATAATTAAGATTAGATTAAAATTTGGTGTTTAGAGGCAAAATTTGACATTTGATTGGGAAATTGTTATTTAACAAGTTAATGTTAAAGTATGGAATTGTCAATTTCCCCAATTTTTATATTATTTTTTATTTTCATTTATAAATATAATTTTTCATTGTAAATGCATGAAGAGATCAAATCATTAATGTACACGTCACATTTTATAAAAAAAAAGTTCAATAAAAATAATGAAATTAAAGGATTATAAAATTTAACACTTTAAAACTCATATATACATGGACAATTTTAATATGGAGTATAAATTGGAGATTAATACATTACATTCTCATTCGTATTTTTGTGTGTGTATTTTTCAAAGCAAAGAAGAGGATAATGAGCATCATGTATGTTCTATATAGTTTTCAAGATTATGTATTTTTTTTCAAGGAAACCCAAGAGATGCTTCTCCATATTTGTAGATGTAATTCCTAGTAAAATATTCAATATAGATCAATGTATCTACCTAAAGGAATTTGAATAAGGCACCTGTTGGAACAAACTTAGCTAAGTTCCCAACAACACTAGTGACAATCGTTTGAGTTAACCCCTTGATCCATAAATTGTTGTGTATATCTCAATGGAACAACTCGTTACAACACATATTACAATTTTTTACAAACTCTTTATCATGCAACATTAAACATAATGTTAATATTTAATATTACTATCTTAGCACTCAAAATATTGAAGTAAGTTGATACCAAAATAAAAGAAGCTAAAACAAATACCACACCATCCACACAATGAACACAAGAAGTACACTAGGAAACCCAATTTGGGAAAACCTAACTAGAAGGTGAGGATCGTGCCTTGCTCTTTTCATCATATATGAAATGAAAATACAAAGAAATTTGAACTCACTATGGAGTTTCCATTGACATTGTGTCTTCTATGGTTGAGATATGCTCTTCTACTTCCTATATTGAACTGCAATATCCAAATGTATAAATGGTTGAGCTAACCCCTTGATGTATAAATTGTTGTGTATATCTCAACTAGTTGAGCTAACCCCTTGATCCATAAATTGTTGTGTATATATCAATGTGTCAACCATTCTTTACAAGCCACCTGGAGCCTCCTGAGTAGCTCAAAAAGGCACTCGAGGAAGAGATGATCAAGAAGCATTACAAGAGTAGAATCAAAAGCGCACTCCAGGAATTTCATGGGGAATATCTGTTGAGGTCGTGGAAGGTTATCGCAATGTTGATTGGGTGTTGTGTTCTAGACATCACTGTTATATAGGGATACTATAGCTTCGCTGAATGCATGGGAAATTATGAAGACATCAAGAACTCCAACCAGAAGAGAGGCCATCGGGTTTAGTCGACCAAGGGAAGTACACATTTCAGTCTCATACAACTCGATTCATATGGATTGAAAATCTTAGTTTACTTTTTGTGTATGTTGTATGTATTTTTGTTTGGGATCAAAGTTGAAATCCAGAGGGGTGATATGTGGAGTAAATTATTATAGCATACTCATTATATGTTTTATTTGTGTCATTATGAGAATTGAACCCAGGTGGGGAGGATAACAATCATTCCTCACAACCATCCAAGATACACCCAATTGACATTACTTTCTTCATTTTATCTCATCTTTCTTGCAAGAAAATCATGACTGAGATATAGTGTTGTTAAGTGGCATCACCCCATACCAAGAGTCAATAATTAATATTAGATTAAAATTTGACGTTTAGAGGCAAAATTTGACATTTGATTGCGAAATTGTTATTTAACAAGTTAATGTTAAAGTATGGAATTGTCAATTTCCCAAATTTTTATATTATTTTTTATTTTCATTTATAAATAGAATTTTTCATTGTAAATGGATGAAGAGATCAAATAATTAATGTAGATGTCACATTTTATAATGAATTTTTCAATAAAATTAGTGAAATTAAAGGATTATAAAATTTAACACTTTAAAACTCATATATTGACAATTTTAATATGGAGTATAAATTGGATATTAATACATTACATTCTCATTCGTATTTTTTTGTGTGTATTTTTCAAAGTGGAGAAGAGGACAATGAGCATCATGTATGTTCTATATAGTTTTCAAGATTATGTATTTTTTTTTTCAAGGAAACCCAAGAGATGCTTCTCCATATTTGTAGATGTAATTCCTAGTAAAATACTCAATATAGATCAATGTGTCTACCTAAGGGAATTTTAATAAGGCACCTATTGGCACAAACTTATCTAAGTTCCCAAAAACACTAGTGACAATTGGTTGAGCTAACCCCTTGATCCATAAATTGTTGTGTATATCTCAATGGAACAACTCGTTACAACACATATTACAATTTTTTACAAACTCTTTATCATGCAACATTTAACATAATTTTAATATTTAATATTACTATCTTAGCACTCAAAATATTGAAGTAAGTTGATACCAAAATAAAAGGAGCTAAAAAAAATACCACACCATCCACACAATGAACACAAGAAGTACACTAGGAAACCCAATTTGGGAAAACCTAACCAGAAGGTGAGGATCGTGCCTTGCTCTTTTAATCATATATGAAATGAAAATACAAAGAAAGTTTAACTCACTATGGAGTTTCCATTGACATTGTGGCTTCTATGGTCAAGATATACTCTTCTACTTCCTATATTCAACTGCAATATCCCACTACCTTGCTCTACTAAAAAATTGAATAGTAAATCCACAAAACTATAATGGAACCAATTTCTTTCTTAATGGTCTAGTATTTAACATATCTTGGTAATCGTTTAGGGTTGGAGTTAAGATTTTTGCATGTCTCTACTCCAAATTAGGGTTAGGGTTTTGGATTCCATTGAATCTTCTTGAAAGTCCACAGAAAAGTATCTCCATATGTGTGAGTAATGGAATCTAACATGGCATCCACTTAGTACAATGGTGGTCAATAGTGTAGGTCAATTTGTAGGAGGCATAACTTCCTCATATGAACTTTGATTGAGGTGATATTTGCATTATTGGAAATCTCTTGAGGTGTATAACAACATTGAGATGTTATGACTATATTCACAAAGTTTTGACATAAAAAATGGTTATTTAATTCCTCAAATGAGATCCAAATATTTTAGGGCCCCAAATCACAAAAATAAGACATTGCCTTAAAATGAGCCCTACAAGTCAATAGCTCCAATCTTTCCACTCAAAAATTACCAAAATAGATGACAAATTATATAGTGATCAATTTTGGATCATACATCCCCATTTTGTGAGGCTTGTGGTCTCCAAAATATTGTACTTAAGTAAATGGGTATTGTTTTCCTCTTTTCATCCCAACCTACGAGAGTTCATGTTGCCCCTATCTAGTTGTTCTAGATTTCTTCTACAAAATTGTATCCGATGTTGACTTTCCTTGAGATTTTGGTGTTAATTTATCTATGTTAGGTAAGGCTTGCCTATCATTTTCCCAATCTAACATGGAAGGATCATAGAGTTTAATATTTTCCACATTCACTACTGTGTAAATGCACATATATGGATGTAGACTAAGTCTATAGGTATTTTCACTTACCTACTCCAACACTTCAAAAGGACCATACTATATAGCCTTGATCTTATTACTAGGACCATGCATCCTTTATTTGTTTAGATGAAGCTACACTTGGTCTCCTATGTTGCACCTCTTCAAGGTCTCTTATAGTTGCAAATGGATTTTCCTAATCTTATCAATGAATATATATTTTATCCTTTAAATCTTCTCTTATGATGTGCTACCTCCCTCCTTTTGGTTTTCCATATTCAACATCTAAGGGTGAAGATGGGAAATATCTAAAACGAGTTTCAAAAGGGGACTTATTGGTGGAAGTGTAATATACCCAACCACCCCTATAACACTATTGAGGTGGTGAGGTACTCCAAAATACTCCCACTTATTGAAAATTATGTTTTGATACATCTCTGTAACATACCCAGTAACCTCTATCTTCTATTGAGGATATGGGTTAATTATTGAAACCACAATTTTCCACCATCTCCTCACTCTGAAACCAATTTTTAAAATACCTCTACCATTTGATTAGAATTAAATCATCATTCAATATCTATGATACCATATCCCCCCCCCCCCATCCTATTATTTATTAATTAATGCATGCAAACATGACAATGCAAGATTAAGCAAACATACTTAAATCATTCATAGTTACAAATGCAATCTTAAAAATACAAACAAATAAAATTCAATTTATAACATAAAAATATTAGTTCAACATAACCATAAATAAATCATAACACTTATCTTTATGGGAATTAATCACCAACTAGATGTAGATGGAGGATGTTCCACCTAACCATAGGCTCTTTGTTGCACTTGATTTCTTTGCAATGATGCCACCCTCAAGCTAAGGCTATGAATCAAAAAAGGAGAAATCACCTATGGTTGGATCTATCTCTCTTCAAACAACTCATTAAATCCCACAATTTCACAATCTATAAAATCTTACATCTATCCCAATCCACCAATTCGCTTTCCCCATCATCCTTCACAACCCAAGGAATTTGATCCCCTTCTCTGCCATGCATTCCCTTAGTCTATCCCACTTCCCTCCAATGCCTCAACACAAACTAGGAAGAAAATATCATTACGAGGGACTCCAAGGATTCTCAACTATAATTAAGTTTACTCCAAGCACATAATTTCCCCTGCACCTGGGCATAATTTCCACATAGTTTTTATAACATCCATTTCTATGATTTTATTACAGTCATACTATGGAAACTTAGCTATGAGAGAAAAACCTCTAGACATAATGGATGGAAATTCCCTTTGTGTGCCAATTATTGATGACATGTCTTCCTAAGAAGCCCATGTATCTCTCTTTCACACTAACTCCAGTGTCCAAAGACTTAGGAACAAAACAAATCCAAGGTTTAAGGACTTGGGATTAGGAATAAAATAATATTATCTTCTTTTTTCCCCCTTGAGCCCCCTAAGAACCATTTCTTTCCCCTCTTGTGGAATTATATCACCCCACTATTTTGTCCTTTTCCATCTACAATATGTGATGTATTTTTTTTATTATCAATGTACACCATTTACATATTACATCATTCGACTTTTATGCAGTCATGATGTACACATATACATTATTATTCTAGGGATCAAAGCTAGGGGTGTTACATGAAGTGTTGACTACTTTGTTATAAGAGTGTTGAATATAAATCAAATTTTCATCCCAAGTCCTTGGATGCTTCTATTTTTAACCCATCACATGCTAAACCAATGTCTTCTTCACTACTTTTGTCTACCCATCCATTTGTGGATGGAAAGCTATAGATATCTTCAACTTGGTGTCCATATTCTCCCAAAGTATATTCAAAAAGGTGTCATAAAATATATTATCTCTATCTTATATGATGCTCCTTGGTATCCCAAAGTGCACCCAAACCTTTTCAAATAACATTGATGTTGCATCTTATCCATTCATGACCATTTTACAAGGCATGAGAATGTGCATCTTACTAAAATTGTCCACTACCACAAATAGGTAGCCAGGTCTCCACATAGTTCCTGATAAACCACCCATGAAATCCATGGAGATTCTCTCTAATGATCTAGTAGGTATAGATAAGTAATTGTATAACCTTGCTTTCTAGTATTTTCCTTTGTTGGTATAGTAAATTATGCATCCTTTAATAAACAAATCTACTTGTTCTTTTATTCTAGGCAACCATGTTCCTATTTGTATGCATCATGGGTGAAAGGTTTCATGTTCATAAGTGCACTCAAAGTTGTGATGTTTGTGGGTGGCCTTGAAAGTAGGTTAGAAACTTATTAGTACGACCCTTCTTATAGTTGATCATAAGATGAAATCGTCATAAAAATACCATCCACTTTTACTGTATTATTTGTTGAATCTTACTCTGTCCCTACAAATATTGCAGTGGTTAGTGATTGATGTGGATGATGGTCTCCTTGTCCCTTAGATAGTTCTTCCATTTTTTATTACAATGATTGTACTATAGCATAAATTTTCTTGTCGCATGTAGGGTAGTTCAAGATCCTTCCCCATACTTTTTATAGATTTCATTGACATTATTCCTTTGTTGTCTAGATTTTTATTTCTTGTGGAATAAGGTATTGTTTCATCTCCATCCTTTAGCCATAATATTCGAGACCTAGTCCTCCAATAATCTTCCTCCTTCCTGAATTCTTGATGGCATTTTCTATACGTATTTTTTTCTTCAAAGTGACATTGTTGCATCACCTCTCATTGTTTAAGAATGTCCCATAGTTATTTTAACTATTGTTCAATCACTTTCCTTTCCATTGATTGATGGATTTGAATAATTTTATTTTGTGCATTATTTCAAAGATAATTTTGTTCCCATGAGTTTTGTTTCCCAAATAAAACAAGGGTATCCTTGGACCTTTGATCTCCATGATTATGCTATTATGTCTATATCTTTCTTATCTTGAAGCCATATTGGATTAAAATGGAATGTGGTGTATCTATAATTTTTTTCTTGCATGACTAAGAGAAAGATTAAATAATTCAAAAAGAGATTGTTGTAGCGCAAGTTGTAGGTTGGGAAAAGCCCGACCCAACCAAAAAGAAAATTCTACAACTTGGGGATCCTACACCCAATGTCACCTTGATGCAAGTCCCACACTTCAAGGGTGACTAGGTCACTCTAGGCAGATGATCTCAGTGCCCCTAGGGGGAAAGAGAAGGAGATGGATAGAGATACATGCCCAAGACACAAGAAAAACCACTTTGAAATGATGTATGTTAGTTGGATCAACAAGTTAATCTTGGTATCCTTAATTTGCAGAAATAGATATTAGTATATATCAGAAATAATATGGTACTATAATATTCTCAATAAATGCTAGAGATAAAGTAGAAGATACAAGATAAAGACTAGTTGATGACTAGCTAAACTCAAGATGAAAAACCAATATTCTAGCGTAGAAATATAAGACTGTTGTAAACACTTGTCTGCAGAAAATTATAGCATCCTTATGGCTGTAATATTCAATGTATTACAGAAAGAAAATAAGCCATTGAAAAACCCCTCAAACTTTTCCAAAAGGTGCGCTAGACCAAGAAGAATAAGTGTGAAAAGTTTGAGCAAAATCCAATGGTTGATAAGATAGTTATTCAAGCAAATGAGTTAGCGTTTATGTAGCTCTAATGGATGAAGATGTAATTTTATAACAACAAAAAGAAGTATCCCCTTGATGGGGACGCCCTAGTGGTTGTGAGGTGCTCAAGTCACAAGGAATACAATCCACTTTGCAAGAAGTAAAAATGACCAAAAATCATGTTTCCCAATGCAATAATTTATTTCTTCAATGCAAGACTAGTGCCTTTAGTTATAGGTTAATGGGGTTAGAAATAAATGAGATAGGGTTACTAAATCCTTGGGGGTGTAAATCCTCTTACTTCCCAAGGAAAGTAGCCTAGCTAAGGTTTGAATATGAGGGGTGCAAATCCTCTTACTTCCTCAACTAAACCTTTGCAAAATAACTTTAAAAGCATATAAATTATGGCGGAAACTAGGATATGGGTGTATATCCTTATACTCCCTATACAGCCTTGGCCAAAAAAACCTTATATTGAATTATAAATGATAATAACAAAGTAAATATACCATACCATTCAAGAAAAATCATTAACATGCCAAAGTAAACCTCCAAAAAAAAGAAAATGACCTCCTAGAGATAGTGTACCATCATCATCATCCCACCATAACCAAAAAAAAAAAATCCATAGCACAAGAGGAAAAATACTCCAAGTGTAGAGAAAATTTCAGACCAATAGTTCTCACAAGAGTGAAAGTTATGTTCAAATGAGATCTTATGATCTCTTATTTATACAAAATGGCACTAAGGTGACTTGTCCATAAATTAAGGGGTAAACCACGAGACTAGGGGTAAACAAACTTAATATTTCTCCATTTAACAAATTAATATTAAACAATTCATTTAAAATTCACTTTTCCACATAATAAAACCCTAATTTTAGTAGGGCGTCATCCCTTTAGGGGATGTTTTGGCATTTGGAGGAGTTCATTGGTGATGGATAAGACTAGAGAGGATTCACAAAGACACATGTAAAGAATCCAACAACTTCCTTCATGATGAAGGCTCAATCCCCTTCAAAACATCCAAGTGCCAATGTATGTCACCTCACCACCAAGCCCTAACCCACCTGGATGATTTCATGCTCAAAAGGAGACGTGTTTCCTCTCCTAGGAAATTTTTTTGGCATGTGGATACTAGGATACATAGTCCAAGTCATATTCAAGGACATTCAAGTTTGATATTCTTCATCTGGCATGTGGCCCTTGCCATACAACCTGTGGTATTGCATCCCCATGGAATCCCAAATTAGGCTTGTTCTCCCAAAATTGTCCAACAACTAGGTCCTACAAAGAAAAATGAGCATGTCCTCCAAGGATCTCATGTCATAACATCATGATAAGTGGATCCAATCAATAAATGAGACACCTAAGAATGTGCATCAAATATCACTATATCAAACAATTAATTTCCCAAAGACACTATGTGACTTGTCAAGTTTGAATATGGGAGGGTTGACAAGGTGTCCTATTGGGTAGATATTTCCCTAAGTCAAGGAGAGTTTCCAAGAGATCCCTATCTAAGACATGTAAAGTGGATGAAGTGGTTGGGTTCAATACTCAATGGGAATCGGGCTCATGACATACAAGGGGTCTTAGTTTCTCATTCATGGGTGCCTTTGTAGAGGGTGTGTTGTACTTTCATCCGCAATGCACTTTTTCCAAACCCATTAATTGTCATTATTTTTCATAATTTTAAGGAGAGGTTGAAGGTCACTACCCTGGCATGGTGACCAGATAATGGCAATGTCACCCACAAACACCTAGTGGAAATGAGAAGGTTGGCTCTTGATGGGACCCCCTTTATCTTAGCCATACAACAAAGAGCTATTACCCTGGTTTGGTGACCAGATGATGGAAATGTCATACTACTAGATATTCGTGGATGTGAGAGTTCAACTCGTGATGAGACTCCCCATTTGTTAAATAACGTTTCATGCATTATATATTATATTGTGGGTCCCCTTTACTGAAAGATAAGCATTTCACTGCTTTTTTGGGTGATCACTGGGTGAAGCATCTGGAAGGTTCATACAAGGCTTTTATCGTTTACCCAACATCAATTCCTCTAGGCCTTTAGTCCCTTCTTCCCATAGAATTAGGGACAACCCCTTCTTGGGTCAATACAACCTAAAATCCCAAGATATAAGGAAATGGAGGGGAATAATGACGGAAAGTGGTAAGTATGGTAAGGAACAATATGATGGCTCTTTAATGGATTTAGTCATAGAAAACCCATCCCTAGAGAAGACAACTTACTAGGGCACAAAGTCAACCACCAAGGAGAAGCAGGGAAAAAGGCATAATGTCCAAGAATATATCATGAAATATAGAGCAATATAAGATACAACATACTCAACTGGCTTAAATATTGAAATGATTCTCACTATAATATTGAGTTGTACCTCATGGAGCAAGGCCCACTGCCTTCCAGAAGCTAGCTGATGTGATGGATTCCATTTGGAAATATGTGACCATCTGTGGTGGTGAGAGGGGTTTCAATTGTGCAAAAGGCCACTATTGGTCATGTAGTCTCTCAACACTCCATATCTACAACCTGAGGGCCTCAAGACATAATCTCCTTATTTATCCAAAAAATGGGGATAACATCTGGCTCCTATTTGGGGACATGTGCTCTCCGTAGAGTGCATGAGAACCGCAACATATCTTGGTATACATGTTCCTGCAAGGATCCATCAAACTATCAAGTACAGGATGACATACTTATCCTTGTTCTCATATGATCATAATCAAAACCAACTAAGCCAGAAAAAGAAAAATTTGACAAAATTTTAACTAAGTATACTTATATGATGATCAAATCAATAATGCAAGTAGATAAAAATGAAAATGCAATGCAACTAAACTAATATGAGAAAACCAAAATTTAATATGCAAGAAATCAAGATGACTTACCTAGTTACCTGGGGTCCTGGGAACCTGAAGATGAAGTCCCAAAGGTGTTAGGTGAAATCGTACAACCAGAGAAACCACCTAATCATTTGATGAATACATCCTCATGTGTACTTAATCATGTGAAACAAAAAAGATAAGTCCAACACATAGTAATCATGAGCACAAATAGACATATAATCATTCATGAAATAAAACTCATGGAGATGGGTGGGAGGGAGGAAATCTTGCTAGAAAGAGAAACCACAATCTCGATCATTTTGGAACTCTCGCCTGTGAGCATAGCCACAAGCTTGATCTATCCATCTTTGGAGTGGAATAGCATATGTTTATGATGGATCATATTCATCCTCATCAAAACAATCACTACTCCCTAAAGACTGAGAAGATGTGAGATGACTCAAGAAGACCCCATGCTTCACCCAAGGGGAAGAAATGAGATACAGGACGGGCTCGGGTCTAGAAGAAGAAAAATGTTTCCTCTTTGTCCATGAATCCTCATGAGAATCTCCAACATGAAAAAAATTATGCTTCATAGAGTGAAATGACCATTGATTGAATTGGGTTGGCCACAACCTGTTATCTATCAAAATATGAGCATAGAGGTTGAAATTCCTCATAGAAAAAATCTACATCCTCAAAAGGGTGTGCATCAAGGGATGAATCAAAATCACTCTGATTATGATGTGACAATTTATCCTCGAAGGTGATAAGAAAATATGCAACCATATCATCATCAAGCTACCAAATATATGGACCATTCAATTGTGAAAAGAAATCATCTGAAAATATGCTTGTGTCCTCTATCTGAGAGTGGCCTTCAATGTTGTAGATGAGATTTCCATAAAATATATAACAACTCATGTCCCATATATGCCTCCCAATACCTATGAAATCATCAATGTGGTTGGAAACTATATCTAGGGGTTGTTCCATGATTTAGTCTGCATCATAAAAGTTGATTACTTCTTCACAAAATTGGACAAATTCATCTTCTTCCAAAGGGATAGTCGATAACAATGTCTCGTTCATTCCTTCTACAAGATAAATTTCATCAATATCCTTTTGGAAATTTTCTTCATTTCCACAGTCATGGAACAAAGCATCACCAAAGTTTTCAAAAGGAGTATAACTCATCAAGTTCTCTTCTTGATGTGTAGGAGGGATAGAGGTTTGGACATACTCATCAAGTGGAAGGGCATATACTTCACCTTAATATGCATGAGGATAAAAAGACTGACTGATATCATATTCATCAAGCAGGAGCAAGGACATCAATGTCTCTTCATCTGGGTGTTGTATTTCATTTGGGTCTTCATCATCCTCAAAAGGTTCAAAGAACTCACCATATTTATCTTAATCTAAAACGAGTTCATAGAGTTCCTCGGGCATGAAGAGTTGCTCATCCTGACTTGTAAATCCTTCTTGGTATCCATACTTCTCGGTTAGAGCATTGTATAATGAACCTATTCCAAAATATGCAATGATCACTTCCCAAGCTGAATTTTGGGTAGGCATTTTCTCATAATCTTCTATGATGGGGTCAAGATCCTCTTTTATTTCCTGACAAAACTTAACCAGAAATTCCTTATCAAGGAAAAGTCTCATTAGTTGTTCACAAAAATTAGAATATTCATTTCTGCTTCGCTTGAGACGTTCAAAATTTTCCTCATTGGTGTTGTCAACTTCTTATTTTTTAACTATCATTTCAACAAACTCTGGAAGAAGTGTTCCTCTTAAGAATTCAATAGGATCAAGGTTAAAACCTTCTCTTGAAAAGGAATCCTCCAAGTCCTGAACTATAACTTCAAGACTTTGATCTTCTAGTCCCCAAAGCTTAAGGAGATATCTAATGAAGATCGTCAAAGAAGATATGCTTCTTGGCTTGTAAGAATGTATCATCCACTCTCTTTGTTCCCTTCCCAAGGATAGAAAAAAAAAACGCAAGCACACATCCTCATGTTGTGCACTAAAAAATGAGATGGCTATGACAAACTCAACAACATGTGGTATGACTAACAATGGATTACCATCAAAGTTTGGGAGGAGATCGAATTGGTTAATCAGGCACTTATTTTGATATCCATCAATATCTTCGAGATCCAAAGCTTTGTATGCTTCATAAAAGTGCCACGGGGGCATGTTAACATTACTTAGGGTAACACCTCAATGGACTCGCTAGATGAGCTCAAGGATCATCAAAGGATAAAAAAGGAAAAAAAAGGAAAAGTGAGTTCTCAGAAGGTGGATTTTCCATATGTGTTTCAAGAATATCTCATCAAGAAAGGTGGAAAGGGAACGTCCCAAAGTGTTGTTAGGGTACGAAGAAAATTCAAAATCTTCCTCAGCAACGGAACCAAAATGTTATAGTGCAATTTGTAGGTTTGGAAAATCCCAACCCAGCCACAAAGCAAGTGCTACAACATGGGAATCCTACACCCAATATCACCTCGATGTAGGTCCCGCACTTTAAGGGTCATTAGGTCACTCTAGGGAGGTAATCCTGGTGACACTAGGGGGGAAAGAGAAGGAGATGAATAGATATGGAAGTGGAGCCCCTAGAGGTCACGTCTAAGTGGAGTGAAATGTGTGGAATGAAGTCTTGGGAATTTCCAAGGGTTTCCAAGTATGTTGAGTAACCTGTAAATGGTGAAATACCTACCCGAGACACAAGAAAAACCACTTTGCAATGATGTATGTTAGTTGGATCAGCAAGTTAAGATTTATGTCCCTAATTTGCAGCAATAGATAAAATTATATATATAAAATAATATGGTACTATACATTTCTCAATAAATGATAGAGATCAAGTAGAAGATACAAGAGAAATACTAGTTGATCACTAGCTAAACTCAGGATGAAAAACCAATATTCTAGCGTAGAAAGATAAGGTTGTTGTAAAGACTTGTCTACAGAAAATTATATCAGCCTTATGGATGTAACATTAAATGTATTATAGAAAGAAAAACAGCCACTGAAAAACCCCTTACACTTTGCCAAAAAGTGCATTAGACTAAGAATAATAAGTGTGCAAAGTTTTAGCAAAATCCAATGGTTGATAAGAGAGTTTTTCAAGCAAATGAGTAAGGGTTTCTGCAGCCCTAATGGTTGAAGATGTAATTTTATAATAGTAGCAAGAATTATACCCTTTATGGGGATTCCCTAGTCGTTGTGAGGTGCCCAAGGCACAAGTAATACAATCCACTTTGCAAGAAGTAAAAATGACCAAAAATCACGTTTCTCAATGTAATAATTTGTTTCTCCAATGCAAGACTAGTGCCTTTAGTTATGGGTTAATGGGGTCAGAAATAAATGAGATAGGGTTACTAAATCCTTGGGGGTGTAAATCCTCTTACTTCCCAAGGCAAGTATCCTAGCTAGGGTTTGAAGATGAGGGGTGTAAATCCTCTTACTTACTCAACTAAACCCTTGCAAAATAACTTTAAAAGCATAGCAATTATGGTGGAAACTAGGATAGGGGTGTATATACTTATACTCCCTATTTGGCCTCGGCCATAAAAACCTTATCTTGAATTATAAATTATAATAACAAAGTAAAGAAACCATACCATTCAAGAAAAAGCATTAACATGCCAAAGAAAACCTCTAGAAAAGCAAGAAAATGACCTCTTAGAGATAGTGCAACATCATCATCATCATCATCACACCATAACCAAGAATCATTTTTCCATAGCACAAGAGGAAAAATACTCCAAGTGTAGTGAAAATTTCATACCAATACTTCTCACAAGGGGGAGATTTATGTTCAAATGAGATCTTATGATCTCTTATTTATACAAAATTTCTCTAAGGTGACTTGTCCATAAATAAAGGGGTAAAACACAAGACTAGGGGTCAATAGACCTAATATTTCCCCCTTTAACAAAGTAATATTAAACAATTCAATTAAAATTCACTTTTGCACATAATAAAACCCTAATTTTAGTAGAATGTCACCCCTTTAGGAGACATTTTGGAATTTGGAGGATGTTGTTGGTGATGGAGAAGAGTAGAGAGGCTTCCTAAAGACACATGTCAAGCATCCAACAACTTCCTTCACGATGAAGGCTCAAGCCCTGTCAAAATGTCCAAGTTCCAATGTATATCACCTCACCACCAAACCCTAACCCCCCTGAATGATTTCATGCTCAAAAGGAGATGTTTTGCCTCTCCTAGGAAAAATGTTTGGCATGTAGGGGATATGATACCTCGTCCAAGTCATCTTCAATTCCTTTCAATTTTGATCTTCTTCATCCAACATGTGGGCCCTTGGCATCCAACATGTGGTCTTACAACCCCATGGAAACCCAAGCTAGGATTTTTCTCCCAAAACTGTCCACCAACTAGGTGTTGCAAAGACAAATGAGCATGCCCTCCAAGGATCTCAAGTCATAACATCATGATAATTGAATCCAATCAATAAATGAGCCACCTAATCATGTGAATCAAATATCACTATATCAAACAAGTAATTTCTCAAAGACACTATGTGGCTTGTCCAGCTTGAATATAGGAGGGCTGACGAGGTGTTATATTGGGTATATCTTGTGCTAAGTCAAGGAGAGCTTCCAATATTTCCCTCTCTAAGCCATGTAAAGTGGATGAAGTGGTTGGAGTCAAGACTTATTGGGAATAGGGATCATGACATACAAGGGGTTGTAGTATCTCATTCATGGGTGCATTTTATATAGGGTGTGTGGTACCTTCATTCACAATGCACTTTTTCCAAGCCCATTAATTTCCATTCTTTTATTATTTCATAATTTTAAGGAGAGGTTGAAGGTCACTACCCTAGCGTGGTGACAAGATAATGTCAATCTCACTGACAAAAACCTAGTGGAAATTAGAAGTTTGACTCATGATGAGACCCCCTTTCTCTCAACCATGAAACTGAGAGCCATTACCCTGGTTTGGTGACCAGATGATGGCAATGTCATACCACTAGATATCCATGGATGTGATAGGTCTCGTGATGAGATCTCCCATCCTTCAACTAACCTTTCAAGCATTTTGTATTATATTTCAGGTCCCCTTTACTGAAAGATAAGTGTTTCACTACTTTCTTGGGTGATCCATGGGTGAAGCATCTGAAAGGTTCATACAAGGCTTTTATATTTTACCGAACATCAATTCCTTCAGGCACTTAGCCCCTTATTCCCATATAATGAGGGACAACCCCTTCTTGGGTCAATACACCCTAAAATCCCAAGAGATAAGGAAATGGAAGGGAACAATGATGGAAAGTGGTAAGTATGGTTGGGAATGGTATGATGGCTCTTTAAGGGAGTTCTTAGTAGCAAACTCGTCCCTAGGGAAGACCACTTACTAGGGAACAGTGTCAATCACCAAGGTGAAGCATGGAAAAAGGCATAATGTCCAAACATGTATCATGAAATATAGAGAAATATAAGATACAACATACTCAACTGGATTAAATATTGAAATGATGCTCACCATAATACTGGCTTGTATGTCATGGAGCAAGGCCCACTGCCTTTCAAAATCCATCTGATGTGGTGGATGCCATCTAGACATCTGTGAAAATTTGTGCTGGTGAGAGGGGTTTCCAACTATGAAAAAGCGTACTGCTACTCATGTAGTCTCTCGACACTCCATATCTTCAACCCGACGACCTCAAGACATAATCACCTTAGTTATCCACAGAATGGGGATAAAATCTGACTCCTACTTAGGGATATGTTCTCGTTGTAGAGTGCATGAGAACCACAACATCTCCTGGTATACCTGTGACTACAAGAAAACATCAACCTATCAAGTGTAGGATGGCCTACTCATCCTTGTTCTCATATGATCATAATCAAAACCAACTAAGCTAGAAAAATAAAATTTTGACAAAATTTCTAACTAACTATACATAGATGATGATGAAATCAATAATGCAAGTAGAGAAAAATGAAAATGCAATGCAACTAAACTAATATGAGCAAAAAAAAATGTAAGATGCAAGCAATCAAGATGACTTATCTACTTACCCGGGGTCCTAGGACCTTGAAGATCAAGTCCCAAAGGTGTCAGGTGAAATTGTACAACCAATGCAACCACCTGATCATTTTATGAAGACATCCCCCCTGTTATTAATAATGTGAAACAACAAAGATAAGTCTATCACATAGTAATCATGAGAATAAATAGACATATAATTAATCATGAATTAAAACTAATGGATATCGGTGGGAGGGAGGAAATCCTGCAAAAAAGAGAAACCACAATCTTGATCATCCTGGAACTCTCGCTTGCAAGCATAGACAAAATATTGATCTATCAATATCTAGAGTGGAATATCATATGTAGATGATGGCTCATACTTATCCTCATCAAAACAATCACTGCTCCTTGAATACTGAGAAGATGTGAAATAACTCAAGAAGACCCCATTCTTCACCTAAGGGGAAGAAATGATATACAGGACGGGATGAGGTCTAGAAGAAGAAAAATATTACCTCTACATCTATGAATCCTCTTTAGAATCCTCAATATGAAAAACTTCTCTTTGTAGAGTGAACTGTTGACTACCTTGGGCTGGCCACAACCTAGTATCTATCAAAATCTAAGGACAGAGGTTGAAAGTCCTCATAGAAAAAATCTACATCCTCAAAAGGGTGTGCATCAAGGGATGAATGAAAATCACTCTGAGTATGATGCAACACGTTATCCTAGAAGGGGATGAACAAATCTATAAACATATCATCACCAGGCTTCCAAATATTTGGACCATTCAACTGTGAAAAGAAATCATCTAAAAATATGCTTATGTAATCTATCTCAGAGTGGTCTTCAATGTCGTAGAGGGGATTTCCATCAAAGATATAAAAACTTAGGTCCCATCTATGCCTCCCAATATGTATGAAATCATCAATGTGGTCATCAACTATATCTGGGGGTTTTTCCATGATTTCATCTACATCATAAAGGTTGATTAGTTCTTCACAAAACTAGACAACTTCATCTTCTTCCAAAGGGACAGTATATAACAATGTCTTGTTCATTCCTTCTACAAGAAAAATTTCATCAAGATCCTTTTGGTAGTTTTCTTCATTTCCACAGTCATGGAACAAAGCATCATCAAAGTTTTCAAAAGGATTATAAATCATAAGGTTCTCTTCTTGATGTGTAGGAGGAACTGAGGTCTGGACGTCCTCATCAAGTGTAAGGGAAGATACTTCATCTTCATATGCATGAGAATAAAAAGGTTGAATGATATCATATTCGTCAAGCAGGAGCAAGGACATCAATGTCTCTTCATTTGGGTCTTCATCATCCTCAAAAGGTTCAAAGAACTCACCATATTTATCTTGATCTAAAATGAGTTCATAAAGTTCCTCGAGAATGAAGAGTCATTCATCATCACTTGAGAAGGATTCTTGGTATCCATACTTCTCAATTAGAGCATCATATAATGAATTTGTTCCAAAATATGAAACGATCACTTCCCAAGCTAAATTTTGAGTAGGCATTTTCTCATAATCTTCTATGATGGCGTCAAGATCCTCTTTTATTCACTGACAAAACTTAATCAGAAAGTCCTTATCAGGGAAAAGTCTCATTAGTTTTTCAAAAAACTCGGAATCTTCATCTTTTCTTCATTTGAGACGTTCAAACTTTTCCTCATTGGTGTTGTCAACTTCTTCTTTTTCAATTATCATTTCAAAAAATTCTGGAAAAGGTAGAAACATTCTCTTGAAGAGGAATCCTCCAGGTCCTAAACTATAACTTCAAGACTTTGAGCTTCTGGTCCCCAATGCTTAAGGAACTCTCAGATGAGGATCGTCAAAAAAAATATGCTTCTTGGATTGTACGAATGTCTGATCCAAACTCTTTATTCCCTTCCCAGAGATAGAAAAAAAAACTACAAGGACACATCCTCATGCTTTGCACTCGAAATTGAGATGGCTTTGACAAAATCAACAACACGTGGTACGACTAACAATGTATTACCATTGAAGTTTGGGAGGAGATCAAATTGGTTAATTGGGCACTTATTTGTATATTCCTCAATAGATTCAATATCCAAATCTTTGTATTCTTCATGAAAGCACCACAGGGCCATGTTTCCATTACTTAGGGTAACACCTCAATGGACTCACTAGATGAGCTCAAGGCTCATCAAAGGATGAAAAGGGGAAAACAAAGGAAAAGTGAGTTCTGGGAAGGTGGAGTTGCCATATGAGTTTCAATAAGAGCTCATCAAGAAAGGTGGAAAGGGAACATCCCTTAGGTGGAGTCGCCAGGCAAGCTAACGGAAAGGCTTTGGGATAGCTTACCAAAGTGACATTATGGTATGGAGAAGATTCAAAATCTTCCCCGATAACGATGCCAAAATGTTATAGCGGAAGTTGTAGGTTGGGAAAATCCTGACCCAACCACAAAGCAAGTGCTACAACATGGGAATCCTACACCCAATGTCACTTCAAAGTAGGTCTTTCACTTTAGCACTAATAAATTTGGGTCATTTTGTGACGACTCTTTCGACTCTCTTGCGACGTTATGTCGTGGATATTGCGACGAATCTTGGGTCTCCCAAACGTTGCTTCATGTGTCGTGGAAAGTGAGATGAACGAGATACAAATAAGGGGTATCTTCACCAGAGTGAAAAAGTAGGGAAATCGTTGAAAGCGCGATAAGGAAGGGAAATCATCGCAAGAGGGACTAATAATGAAAATCGTCGCAAGAGAAACAAAGTAGGGAGATCGTCACACGAGAGAAAATATAGGGAGGTCGTCGCAGGAGCGACAGGTTAGAGATATTGTCGCAAGAGAGACAGTATAGGGAGATCATCGCAAGAGAAACAATATAGGGATATTGTCACAAGAGAGACAATATAGGGAGATTGTCGCACGAGCAACAAATTTGGGTGATTGTCACATGAGAGACAAGTTAGCAAGATCATCACAAGAGAGACAAGTTGAAGAATCTTGCGACGAACCAACTATCAAAGGGATCGTCGCAAGAGCGACGATTTCAAGGAATCTTACGAAAAAATTTCTATACAATTTTTCATCGATTGTACGACAATTTCATCGCAGGATTCCTTGATGTCATCGCTCTTGCGACGACATATATTTGTTTAAAATAAAATAAATTTTGATGCCCTTATTCACAGTATGTTGATCATTGTTTTATTCATAGTATGTTGAGCCAATTATAAAAGGATTTATGAGCAAAAAAAAATTCTAAACATTTATAACATTCATTAATAAAAATTCACTAATAAAACATAAGTACAATATTGAACTACAATATACCCTAAGAAAAACTAAACCATATAAAAAATTGTATACAGTGAAAACAATTAACAACCAAGCATTTAAAAATAGTGGTGTTTTTAAGCACAAGGAGGGAAATGTTCTCTAATTTACAATGGTGTCATTAGTCATTTTGTTATACTTATGATACTAGCGCACAACTTCCTACTCTATTTTCACCTTTTAGATTTTTTAACCTATGTTTTGATATGAATCTGAACAACGATTTGATATTTTAAATTTGATATGAAACACAACAATGACAATTCTATCATCTAGGAATCCTAATTTTACACAACTTGTGTACTAAAGTGGATGAATGATTAAACAATAGTCCGAAAAGTCAAAGATATTATTTTTTGATGTTAGTTTCCTTTCTAGTTTCCTGAGACTTCCCGATTTCTCGGAGTTTCGTACGTTTTTTGTTTTTTTTTTCTGTAAGATGGCTAGCCCATGTTTCCTTCTCTAGGTGGGTTCCATTTACAATTCAAGGACACTGACAATTGCAGATAAATAATAAAGCGATATTTTCCACAATAAATGCAAATTTTTAATTTATATCTGGTAGGGCACATGGAGAAAAAAAGAACAATATTCTATTTAACTATCCATATTATGAATCAACAGTTGCACACAAAGAAAAAGAAATTATTTTCTATAACTCATCACTCTTGTCAATGACAGACCGAGAATCTTTTGGCATATGCAAAGTCTTTTAAGGAGACAAGGATGTTTAAATTCAAATGAAAAGGATTATGCATTTTTCTTTCATGATCAAATCTGTTATCTAATATTATCAAGGGGTTATCCATTAGTACTTTTACCTTCTAATCTTCACAGGATGTCATTCATGCCAAAAAAATTCAAAATCCAAACAAATTTAATATGTCTAAAACTTAACAACCCTGAATGTTTCCTCCTCCAAGTGGGTTCCATTTACAATTCAAGGACAATTAACACTCGCAGATTAAAAAGATAATTTCCACAAAAATGAAAATTTTAAGTTTAAATCTGTCTAGGGATATGAAGAACAAAGGCCCAATGTTCTATTTAATTTTTAACTATCCATATGATGAATCAACAATTGCTCACAAAGAAAATGAAAGCCTTTTCCAGAACTCATCACTTTTGTAGATGAAAGGTTGGGAATCTTTTGGAACATTCAAAGTATTTTAACGAGGTTTAAATTCAAAGAAAAAGAGTTATACACTTTGCTTTCAATGATAAAATCTGTCATCTAATGTTATAAAGGGTTATCCATCAGTACTTTTACCTGCTAATCCTCAGAGGCTGGCATTGAAATATGTCAAAACTCTTCAGAATCCAAAAAAAATTAAGATGTCTAAAACTTAAAATTCCTAAATGTAAAATTTCCACTGATCAAAAGAAAAGAAAATAAAAACATAAAAACAAGATCATAGGCTTAATGAACTTGCGTTATAAGTGCCTGACGTCAAGATGGTTCAAGGTAAAAGACAAAGTCCAAGTTCAGATCCTTGAGAGTTGTTGTTTCTTCAATTTCAACTTTGTCTGTTGAGCGACCTTGAGATGAAACTTTTAAATCAAAGCGTCTATGTATGTGCAGTTCTGAGAAGAACATATTACCTATAACTATAAAACGAACCTGTTCAATTTCCCATTTCAATTTATTAGAGATGATATTTCAACTTTACAAGGAATTGAAAAAAGAGTTTTGCATTGGGTAACACTATAATACGCAGTCTTAGAGACAACTACTGCAATGAGAACATTTTTAAATACTCTAGACATTGAAAAAAAATCTTATTCATAGAATTTTCAAAGATCTATATATAGTTAAACCTCAAATATTGAAATTTTATCCTGGACAATAAGGACAATCATATGCCATTGCATGTAGAACAAGAAACCTAATAAAGTACCTTATGCCCTATAGCTACCTTGACATCATGCAATCCAAAACATTTAGTAATCATAGTGCTTTCATAGGTACGAACCTGATTATAATAATTCGGTAGCATTCAAAGAAGTAATTGAAAAACAAATGACTAAATGAGCATGAGCATGTCAGATAAGATAAGATAATTTTATTTATGTCCAACAAATGACCACAATAGTAGGTCAAAAGGTACTAAAAGAGTACAACCATTGTAATACATAGTGGGAATTTTGTAGCAGTTCCTAGATCTAAGCTAACAACAATAAGTAAAAAGATAACCCACTTTACCAAATTACTCAATGTTTAATAAAGTATGGATGTGTGATAATAAAATGCATAAAATTACTCAATGACCAAAAGATAAAAAGGATATTAGCAACTAGAATTTTTTGTAACTAGATATTAGCAACTAGAATGGCTTGTGAGTCTTGCTTTTAGCTTGGAGCATGGGTTGAAATGGTCCACTCAACAACCATGGAGAAGAGCCATGGGCCATTAAAGCATTTCAGAAAAAATGCCTCCACATGCGTTGGTTTGTCATTCACCCTCATTCTAGTTCCAATTATGTTGATGGGTTGAAATGGCTCACTCACCAACAAGGGTTCACCCTAGTGAGAAGTCCCAATTAGATTGATCCATTTTTTACATAGGGAAGCCATCCATAGTTTGTCCTAGTAGCCATTATCAATTTGGGTTTTACCAATTTTGGTATAGAAATGATGAATAAAACACACAACCAAACATATTACCACCATTATACCTAGCAATAAGTTGACTATGAAAATAAAAACATGAATATGAATAAATAGTTTCAAAACCCAAAATAGTTTTGTATTAATCAACAAATTACAACTTCATGCCTACAGGTTTAGACAAATATTTCTAGAAAATAGAAATAAGAATGCAAATTCTAAACATGAGATAGTCTACAATGTAAAGAATGTTCCTACAACAACCCTAATGCTCAATAGATACAGAAGAATAGTCCACAACATATGCATCATAAGAATCACATGTCTCCATAAAATTCTTGGCCAAATGTGACTAACATCCTTGTTTCCATTCTTCACTCTTTCATACATAATGTCTTCAGATTAAGATGTATAATCTCCTTTTTAGTATGAATACCTGGATGTTGTTTCCACAAGATACTTACGATGAAAATATACAAACTTTGAATCATATTTTAGAAAAAATAATTTAACATAAAGAAGTCAATTGACAACTTAATAAGATGCTCAAGTTTACTTCCTTGAGTTGAATCTCCTTTCATGGGATATGACATTGGTCACTTTGATAATTATTTTAAGGACATATTAGTTGAAATGTTGTGTTATTGGGTTTCTAGGCCATTGACAATGTGCCCATATTTTCATTTTTCAAATTTGAAACAATGGTAAGTAATCTCATAAAACTTGTAACAATAAAGTTGCGTATCTTAATAATACCTTTACAATGGTACAAATATCACAAAAAAAAAAATGGGTTCAAAAGTTATGGTGAAAATACTAAAATATGTGTTTCTCAAGTTGCAAAAAGATGCATGTTGCATGTCACACAAAGTTCAAAGTTCACATATCACACGTCGCACCAAGTTCAAGTTTTGCATGTCACATGTCATACCAAGTTCAAAGTTAACAAGTCAGACCAAGTTCAAAATTCACGTGCATGGAACATATGTTTTTTTCATGTTTCATATCGCATGTCACAAAATTTTCAAAGATGGATGTCGCATGTCACAAGATTTTGAAAGATGCATGTCAAAAGTTGTAATATTTTTTAAGCTCTTTTTACAACTTCCAAAAACTTCTTATTGCATCTTCCCAAAAATTTCTTTTTGCAGGTTGCACCAAGTTTAAAGTTTTCACATTTCTTGGAAAAGATGCTTGCCACATGTCACATGTCACAAAACTTTCAAAGTTGCATATATCATGTCACAAGATTTTGGAGGTTTCATATTTTATATTCAAGTTCTATTTGTTGCCTAGACTCCATAGCCCAAGCACAAGGCACCGGGTCTTGCTTGGATTCTCACGTTATATCTTAAAATACAAAGAGATTACCATTCTTAAAAGACAAAGAGATACAAGTTTGAAACTCTTGAAACCCACAAACAAACAAGCATGCACAATTTAAATCCAAACTTGAAAAATTCAATCTCTTAAATTTCACGTTTACCAGTGCCTTCAAATCGCTAGGATGATATCCATGGAGACACAAATTGATGTAGAAATTGTATGTCAAGGCCAATAGAACCAATAGAACCAAGGAGTATTGAATCAATATATACCAAGTCTAAGAGAATATGAAATTATCATTAATTGTATAACAAAATTACATTCACAGATATATACAAGCCATAGAAATAGCCTTATGTATATTATCAGATGAAAAAGTACACATAATGTCAATGCATTATATGCATCATTACCTATTTAGTTATATAATGTACATCTAACTGTCTTATAAAATTATTACACATCGTCAATTTCTTTTAGTCTTCTTTTATGTTTTCTAGGTCTCAAGTAATTCATCCATCTCCATGTCTTTGTTTACTGTGTGCTCTTCAACAACTGATTTTGTTTCAGTCCTTTCACGTCAAGTATGTCTGGTCTCATACCGACGGCGTGGATTCTGTTGTGAGGGGCCATCACCTACAAAAAAAATAAATATTAAATTTATATGGCCAATTTTTAAATATCATTGAAGTAGTTCATTAATATTAAAAAAACAAACTCTGCAATGTAATTATTTATCTGGTCCTCTAGTCAACACCGTTGGAATGGATTCCCTGTTCACTTGACATTCAGGTCGAGGAGGATCAACTATGACATTCTCTTCCATTGAAACGTAAAAATTTATAAGTACATAATTATTAAGTATATGATTAATATACAACCATTTTGCCATCGTGGGCCTCAGTCACAGGAACATCTTGGGGTTGAACCCCACTGGGATGGGGCTGTTGGGGAGAACCATGATATTCTAGCTACGTTGCACTATCAACGCTCTATTGTCTAGTACTAATGGTTTCATTGATAGTGCTTCTCCCCTGATTAAAACAAATTAAGACATTAAATTATGGACGATATCAAACATTTACGTATTTTATAAGCAATGAAAGATTAACGTGGACTAATTTTTATTTACCTTATACTGCAAACTGGATCTTGGGGTCTACCCCATTCTTTTCCTACGATCAACCATGAATTTATAACCGTACTTGTAACCAAGTTGGAGGTCTTCCTGCATTGCATAAGGGTATGATTTTTTAATGTTTTTGGATGCAATTACCTGAAAATTGTAAGGCGATACAAATAATATTCTTAAGATGTTTGGGTACTTACGATTCGTGACTGTAACCTTGAGTAGCTTCCCTAGCCTACCTTGTGTTGGCCATGTTTGGAAATCCTTTCTTTGGTTTCCTTCGAAGTGTCAGACAACCTATCATAGAAATTTTCAAGTATGTTATATATAACCACACTTTTATTTAGATCTAAAGAAAATTAAAGTTGGTATTGAAATCAAAATATTGTAATTTACCTTGGTGTACCAGTTATTTTTTCTCCTGATTTTTTCAAAATCTTCTCTTTTGCATCATTAATGATCACCTTCCACTCCCTCTTTGGAATTGAGGGAGGACGCTCATACCTAGGATTTATTTCCAAGCTTCATCTATAAACATCTGTGTCTACTCTAAAGAGGCCTTCAAGGTGACCTATTTTTTATTGAACGTGTCTACTACAAAAACGCTTTCAAGATAATCCATAAGTTCCTTTTTGAGGTTGGAATTCTAGAAATTCCACCTCATGCGTAAGGTTTCCCCAAAAATAAAAAATTCCTTGCTCTCTAGGTGCTTATAAAAATGGTCATTTCCTACACAAAAAGATATGATCATTAATTTAAAATTAATAATCTAGATGATTTGTGTATGAGATGGACAACATGAAATGATTAA
Organism: Picea glauca; assembly: GCA_000966675.3. Lineage (NCBI taxonomy): Eukaryota > Viridiplantae > Streptophyta > Pinopsida > Pinales > Pinaceae > Picea > Picea glauca. The sequence goes on from JZKD02S1256919.1 coordinate 949,010, forward strand.
AATATGAAAAACTACCTGGGAGTCTTATTTGTTTTAATGGAAGTCCATTATCATCGACCAAAAATGTGCACGGAAGGGTCCCCTTGCTTGTCACACGTCTAGCTTCAGGAAATGCAACCATGTCAACCACATCACTAGCCTCATCTCTTTCACCATCTCTAGACTCTGACCATTGTGTGGATGTCTGGCGGTGCATGTCATGGATCCTATATAAATTAGGTGTGGAAAATGGAGAATTAAATAGTTCTCTAGCAGCTTTATGACTGCCCGCATCAGGACTCTGTAGCGTCTCTGCAATGCCACTACTACCAACACCGGGCTGAACAGGCTCCAAAAATCTCTTTATAAAAAATAAAATGTTTTTTCGTGAGATAATGTAAAAGTTAAAGAACAAAGTTTCATAATTGAACATGTGAGTACATTAGAAAAAAACACTTTAAATTATGGTTATTACCTTATATTTGTTAAGTTCTTACATAAGGATATTGATCTTTTCTAGGACGTCGAGAGTTTGATCTGGACGATCTAATAAGCTAGCAAGTTCCTTGTTCGCTTTAATGATTTTTTTTTAATTAATACCATCGAATCATGGGATGAATACAACCCCTCCTCATCGACGGAATCATGATCAACATGGCCCGACGACTACATATAATTTCAACAAAAACAATGTTATTTAAATAAAATTATATAAGAAAATAATAAAATTCACGTAAAATGAAAGTGGAAATTGATAATCATTTACATGTTCTGCGGTTGGCCCTTTTCCATGATCATCCTTCCACATTATAATATAATTAGAACCCCCAAATATTTAAAAAATTTTTAATGATAACAAAAAAATTGATTTCCACCCAAATAAAATCAACCTCAACGATCAAGCTCCCACATTATTATAAAATTGAGACTGTGAAATATTTAAAACAATGTTAAAGATAAAAAAAAAATCATAATGCAATAAGTAGAGGTTTCTTAAAGAGGTGTTTTTTAAGTACCTGCACACTATTTGTCGATGTTTCTATTCAATTCAAATGGTAATCCACTAATAACTCTTCCCCAAGAGATATTTTTTTATTGCACACAGGACTACCCAATTCTCTTCGCGTCCCTCATATATGCAATTCGGTTGCTTGTTTGTTGTCACAGGTTGTGTGTTGTTTATAACCCCTATTATATTTTCGGAAGCTTTAGGCCTTCCATCAATATAGATAGTCGCTCCCTTATTTTTATCCTTGTTTATCAGTTGTATATAATTTGCGGAGAGTGCATATCTCCTCATACTTCGCATTTACCGGATCGACCACATCCAATCATTATAATTGTAACATGGTCTGACATAGTCCATCAATTCAATTACTGTATTGTATTTTACAATTATTCCATCCATGGAAAATAGCCCCAAGCCATGCAGGGAAGATGGTGCATTGTGATATGTCCTATTGTTGACAATGAATTCAAAATCTATAGGAGGTAGTTCCTTAGGTACCCATTGTTTCACCAGATGCTTATACCTGAGTGGCACCTCTATGTCTCCTATGCTCTCATCATCATAAGAGCATGATCCTCCTTCAGCAAGAAACAATTCCATGCATCTACAAAATTTTCTTCTGAATTTTTCACCTCTGGTCCTTGTTTGTTTATCATATCTACTAGATGCAGTCACATTTCCCTCTATTTGTCCTAATATTTCCTAACTCGACAAAGAAATATCTGGCGGGTACCTGTTTGGTTGTACCTTTAGTTTCATGTGCAAGTGTTGTTAGTGAGTAGTCCATCCTCATCCCAGTTCCAATTTTTGAACTTTTTTTTCTATATTCAAAGATCTAAATATTTTTTTTATATCTTTAGTTTTGGATGCACAATTAGACTAGGGTGAAATTATCAATATTAGTAGGGGCACTCATGGATGCAGTGGATTCCCAACTTAGTGAAGGGGGTGAATATCTAGGTGGGTGCACCTTAATTCGACTCACTTATCCATGCAAGCAATATGCACTATGGTTAGATTTCACACTACGAAATAATGGTCAACCACATAATGTAATGTGATATCCCTCTTGATTTTGGACATATTAATGTGATAACACTAAGGACATGATCAGTTTATCATATGGATCTAAGAAAAAAATAGTAGTAAGGTTGTTGTTTGTTGGATTTGTGCAAATTGGAATTATTATAAGAAATGTCCATTGAAGATGAGGGCCAATGCTATGGAGTAGGAAATCCAACCATCAGTTGGTGTGTTGCAAATATTGGGTTCTTTAGTTGGAAATAATTCTAAGACAAGCCAAGAGTATAACTATACAAATATTAGTTTTGTTCAATCCAAGTTGAAGAATAAGTTAGTTATGGCGATGGTTAACAATAGTGCAATCCACATTTTTATGTAGGAAGTAGTGGTTGTTAAACTCAATGTGCAGTTGAAATTGGTGCAATCATTTTTCAAGGTAATAAACTCTAACACAGGTAGGGTGGTTGGATTTGAATTCAACTTATAGCTTGGACACTAGAGTGGAATTACTAGTTTCAAAGTGATACCCATGGATGACTTTGAAGTTGTTTTTTTGAAAGAGTTTATGAGGATGTGATAGGTGACACCAATCCCTCACCGTAACAATTTGTTAATCTTTGATGACACAAAACTTCATGTAATTCCGACGTTGAAGGGGAAATAGAGTGCAATCACTAGGAGACTACCATGAATATGATTACAACAACCAATCATGCAATAGTGAAACCTTACATAGAGGAAGTTGGAGGTTTTAAGACATCAAAGAAGATATCGAGTGTAGGTTTTTGGTAACCTTTGATGGATGAAGGCCCACACAAAAAATTTTTTACTAAGTTTGAATCCATAGTAAATAACACTATGTATACAATATCCAAAGTAGTGGATGTCTATTTAAAGAATCAAGATGGTCTAAACTTTCGTTGGATGGTTCATTTGACTTAAGAAGTTCTAGAAAAGTTGATGTAGACTTTAAGGAAGGAATGGATTCCAATATTAGTGTTTCTAGTGGCATTGGTGGCCACTTTCCATCCTTTTATCACTAAACAAAATCATAGGATGACTCACTACTATATTCGAAGGTAGTGGAGCCAAAGCACCCCACAAGGAAGTAAGTGCCTAGTTTGGTGTAAGTTGGTAGGACTTAGCATATTTTAAACATGAGATCAGGCACTTGAGTCTATTAAAGAGAGAATCACATAAAAATAAGTGCATTAGAAAATATGAGTAGGAGTGTTTGATTCTACAACACATGATGATGTACTTGCATGGTTTTCAATGTAGAATTGGACTAGCTACCTAGCTTGTTTGAAGGCATGAAGACAAAGGTGTACTAAGGCATGGGAAATTGGAGTTGAAGGTAAGTACAAGTGTGTGTGGAAATGTGAAGAAATTGAAGTGATTTTAGTTGAAAATGGATGGTGAGCCTGTGTAGTATAGTAGTTAGTTGACAAAGGCATGTAGAATTTACGAGGATGTTGTTGGGGAAACATTAAACATAAGCGGGGGAGGATGTAAGGATTTTTGTTTTCCCATTAAGAGCAAATGCACTTTCCACATGTACTATCTTGAAGGTGAAGGCAAATGGGATGAGTCGTTTGTGACTTAGAAACTTGACATGATGTAGCCACACACATTACAAGTTGCATTGCAATATGGGTGAGGTGCTCACTAGAGTGAAACAAGTTGTGCATATGGTGCATAGCAATTTGTCTTAAGTTGCGATGAAAAAAGTGTCATTGTCTTGGTGGATAAAAGGGATGATAAATATTAATGGAGAATACATCGTAGTAAAAAATGGAAGAGTGTGAATTTATAGGTGGGATAGGTCTGTGTCATGATAAGGTTGTAGGTAGCAAGTGAGTCACTAGAAAGAACACCACAACAAGTAAGACCTTACTGGAAGTGTTTTGGGTTGCGACACTTGAAATGCATAACTTAGTTGAGAAGATGGGTGTGGGAGAGTCACCCACTAATGAGTGGTGTGGTAACAATTGAAGCATTGTGTTCAATTCTATAGTGTCTTATGGAAGCATTCAAGGTGTGACAGAGTTTGCAGTGAAAATGATCCAAGGAGGGAGAACGCTAACAAGATCTTCAGGAGAACTACTCCAATTTGAGGCCTACAAGAGGCAAAAATTAGTTTTTGTAAAGCAAGACTGCAATCATCATGTAGGTCCAAGTTTGCAAATAGGACATATAGAAACACTTAATGACTACATGGATTTTCCCCCTGCTTTTGAAGGTGGGAATGTGGTCTACTATGTTGCTAATTCCGAAAAGGTGGTGGGGGCACACAACTCCTCCCTACAGGTAATTTCCTTCTACTTTTATAATCAATTGAGTTAAATAGGATAATAAGGGCTTGGAAGTCTCAATAGTTGTGTTATTTGAATGCCATCTAGTTCTTAGTCAACTTAGTAATGTATATTGGGGTTGTAAATATGATTTGAAAGGGATCCTCTTTTATTATATCCTATCATAAGGAAATATCTAGTGGAGTGCTTGTAATGTGGAAAGACATTGGAAATGTCAACCAAATAAGGTTTATGGAAGAAACATCAAGACATTAATCTATTACCCACGTCCCAAAAAATGGTTAGTAACTTTGTATTGTCAGAATCCATGCACCTACTAATCCCAAAGACAAAGAAAGAGATGCATTCTAGGGTTAAAATTAATATTGGAGAAGCTTCGGCTCGAGGAAATTTCAACAATACCTCCTATTCACGTGTTGAAAAAGGGGTTTTGAAGAATATTGAAAGAGGAATCTCCACCTACAATTTCAACTTCATATGTGCATTGGAGAGTAAGCTATGTCAATTGTTATTTGAACCTATATTTCAAGTATTTGTTGCTTAAGAATTAATGGCAACACCACATTTTTGTGAAGATAAAAATTGGATTAATCTTAGTGAATGGTTGCATATTATAAGGGGAAAGTGGGAGGATGTATTTACAATATAACTATATTTGGGTGGTGAAGCTTTTATGTGGTGTACATGGTCATATACCATGGATGCAAGAGGGTGGAATGTTGAACATGTTCATGATTGGATTCTAGTTTCCTTAAACGTTAGTTTTTAGGTTTCATGTATTCATGTCCAAGAGGTTGGGAGAATGTTGGGAGAAAGAAGAGGGACCTCACTTATTTTCAAGAAAAGGGACACAACACTCCCTATTGTAGGGGAAGGCTAGTATAAGAAGTAGAATTTACTAGATAGAGGGGGGATAAAAGTAGTCTTTGACCACTTCCATAATGGGATCATCCTTTTTAAGCAGGAAAAGGACTAAAATATATTCAAGGGAATTTTATATATTTCCATCAAGGACATGGACAAGTCTGATGTGGACAATTTTGCATGGAGGAATTTCTCTTGGACCTCTTCATAAAAGATTGTGAATCTATGGTGCATGTACAAATATGTGAGATGTGGTTTTATGATAATATTTTTAATTCTCCATTCACATTCTCCATTGACCTTGTGTAAACCATTCCATTTGGTGTTTGTTGCACTAAGTGTAAAGAACAATGTTGGAGAATTATAAGACGTAAGTTAGGTATGATCTATTTGTTACCTCTTTATTCCCTTTTATTTTAATGGTATCCATATTTGGATTGATCAAATGAGGAATTAACCTGGAACTGATACCATTAGACACAAACTCAATCCTAAGGCCAACTTAGGAGAAACAAAAACACATGCTAATTAATATAGGAGTCAATCATGCAAACAAACCTTCTCACAAAGAAGCGCTAGTTGGTGATGGAATCCAACATCGCAGAGTTGATGTGCGAAGGGGATGAGTTTCGGTGGGTGGGAAAGTTACGTTGAGAACCTGCTTAACGAGCTAATGCCCTGGTGCAAGTTACCTCACCGATCAGTGGGAAACCCTCCAAGGAGTCCGAGTGAGTCTAGACAACGTTGATCCCAGACACAACACCACCTTCTGTGTGTTGTCACCTTGTGTAGGAATTCTAATATTATATGGTCTCTATGGTACCACCTACTATACCAAAGTAGAGGGGGGACAGTCGAAAATCGACACCAATACCAACAAAGAATATTTGATTACTCTAAGGTCCCCAATGTGACCTCGTGATTAACCCTTGTGTTATAAGGGTTTCCCAAAGTCAGTGGTATAGCAACTGATTTCACTCCCTAACTCAAGGATTTATGTTTTTTTAGCATCTTTGGAAATTTATTCTCACAATCATATTCCAAATCTCTACACCTAATCTAAGATGGGTTTGAAGAGCCCTAGAAAAGTTTCTAGACAAATTTTAATTAGCGCTTGATTTTAGGATATTGTTACTAAAAGGAGTGGTCATGAAATTGATGGTGTTTTGACTCGACTCTTTAAACCATGCAAGAGGAAAATGAAATGAAAGAATTTAAACTTTGATGAAAACTAGCTATGGAAAGGAGCAAGAGGTTTTAAGCAAAGAAACAATTTCTTTATAGATTACTATGTGTGCGGTATTGCTAATGACAAAAAGTATGAGCTAATTATCTGGATAAATGGAAGCAAAATGACCCAAATTTTAAAAATACCATGCAAATCTCATAGTTCACTTAGTACACCTATACAACATTGAATAAAATGTCATAATTTCTAACATAGTAAAATTTTATGATTATAGAGACCACCATGCACATCTTTAATACTCATAAGGATCACGGGGGATTTGCCTTGTTGACCAATATATTATCATGTTCATTCATAAAGGTTTTTTTTTAATTATGAAAAGTAGAGTCAATATATTGTAGGTATTGGGAACCTTGTTTAAGGTAACCCAACCTTGGAGAGAGATATAATATCACCTACATAACAACAATTGTGATGTGGACATGTTCTATAATCTTATCAATGAGGCAAGCATACCTATTTTCATGATGATAATCATGTTAATTACAATATGAAACCATAACATGTGTAACATGATACATTTGAATTCGGGCCATAGTACCTCTATGAATAAATGTTACTTATGGTTGAAATATGTGATGAATGGGTTTTTCCTTGATGAGGGACCAAAACTATTATAATAAACAAATCCCACTAGAAAAGTGTTTTGAACATGTTGATAGCTAACCATTGACAATCCTATGTTGATGGTTCAAAAATAATGAAAAATAGTCATATTACATGTTCATTGGTATTCAACTAGATCTAGCTGTGGTCATCATGACGTACAAATTATCCATAAGGTGACATTAGTGAGGGTATGTGTCATTGATTCTAGAAAGGCACTTTTGAAGGCATGAGGTGAAAATGTTAGCATGGGGATGGAAAATGAACATAAGGAAACAACGTTAATTAAGCACCATCGAAGGTAGGAGGAGAGATTTGAGAGGAAGGAAATTTCATGGAAATTAAGGTGACCTTATAGCTATAGGCTACAATATGAAACCGCCAAATATAACCTCCTAGGGAAGATAGCAAGGCAGTGGTGACTAGTCTCAACTAAGGAATTCCATATTGAATTCATCCCTAATCAAGGCAATGAACTAAAGGGAGATAATCAAAGATGAATGGATCGAGGAAATAAGTGGTCAATAAGAGAGTGAATGAGGAAGATAGCAACCCCAAACTATTTATCATGCTAGCTATAGCAATCAAGTATACCCAGTATTATACTCCTCCAAGAATCACACCTTTGGAGATGAACTCCATCCTTATTTTATAGATGAATCCCTCAAATACCTCCATAATAAAATATTCAAGAAAAATTTGGACATCTTTCCTCATGTGAAGCACCTCTTATAAAAACACAAATCTAATATGGCTTCCTCTTATTGGGAAAAATTGTCTTTGAGAAGGTGAATTATTGCAAGTGTTTACATATGAGCCTACAATGTCTTGCAAATAGAATCACACAGAGGAATTCCTCCCATGACAATAAATTTATTCAATAAAACCCTCCTCAAGGATATCCAATGATCTCCTTTATCTTTGTAATCTATGCTAGCTTCCACCTACATTGTCATTAAATTTTTTACTTATGGAGAGCACTTCTCATCTCAACAAATCAGGATCACTACATTCCAACAACTAAAACACTATACATTGTGGGGATATCTAGAACCTATGAAAGCATTGTTGACATTATAGGTATGGATTTATCATTATAAGTATTGTTTGGTTGTGGTGAGTTTGGATGTTATAGACCTGAAAAATGAGTATTGATAAAGATGCCTCTTTCAAGGTAAAGACAAATATTCTCTCTTTTAACAATTCCTTTTGACTTACTTTTAGAGGGATATGTATGAGTTCTCAATGAATTTTCACATGAATGTATGTTACTGTCAAGGTCCATAACATTGTTAAACATTTGGGATGGAGTATCAAACTTTCTTTCCCTAAGTAGAAGAATAAAATTAGACTTTTGGAAGCAAAAAAATCCACCTTGGTAATAAATTTATAAGTTTTGATATTATACAAATCCCCACACCTCTTATTGAAGTAATATACCATGCTTTCACCATTTCTTATTCTTAAAGAGTTAAACGTTGTCAAGTAGTATTGGTGGTACTTCAAATTTTTTTGTGGGAATGTAAGAAAATAAAGATTGCAGCCAAACATAGCCACACTTCAAATGTGACTTCTTTTCATTTTTGCACACCATTCATGTTGTTTAAAGATGGGAGAATAAAGGCTCGGAAAATGACATAGTTTTAGCCACATATGGTAGTAATTCACCTAAGGGAAGTCTTGTTTCCCAACAACGAGATCCTAAGATGAAGCAAACTCCATTTCCCAGTATGTGTGTTGATATAACCACTAGAAACGAGTGCAGAGTTACCTCTTTCAATTATCTGATTTTTTCTCAAAAGACAGAAAAACCAAAGCATTCATGGACTATTAAAATAATTGTTGTTCTTAGGCATTTAGATTCCACTTTAAAATAATATATTCAAAGTAATATTTCATGTGGAATAGATAACAAAGGACCTAAACCAAATTATGAAGGTTTTGAAAATTCATATGCCGAGTTTAGTGATGAATTGTTGACTAAGAGGGTGGATAGAGGCTATGAGAATGTTGTAGGTGAAGGAGCAACTAAAAATGCAGTTTTTCATGCAAAAGATTTGTTCCCACAAAGTTCAAATGCCTCTCATAAACTTCACAATAATCTATGCACTTTGAAAATAATATGGATTCAATATATATCGACTAGCATTGCAAGGAATATGAGGTAGAATGTTAGATCAAACTTTGCAATTTTTCACTTATATCCAAAATCGTACAAACTGCCAAGTCTGAGGGTTTTGATCTATTAATTCTCTTAGAGATGATTTTGTGACTAATATTGTTTTCAACCTAAGACTATTCTCACAATGATGCCAATGTTCAAACTAGGGTTTTAACTACATTTAACAAAGGATTATCGATTTCAAAGAGATAGAGGATAGACATTACCGAGTTCGCAACATCTCCACGGGTTTGTCTGGATAGGAGCACTCCTTTGCCTCTATCGATGTCCAATCGAAATCCTGGACCAAATATTGCCACTCCTCTCGACCGAATATCTCCACTCCTCTACCTCTGTTAGATGGGGTTTTGCTCCTCTGCGAACACGAATATGTATGACGATCGAGAATCTAAGCTAGTATGGGGTTTTTCTCCTTTGCAAATGCGATGTCTGGGGTTTTTATCCTCTACAAATGCGATGTATGGGGTTTTTCTCCTCTCCTATTGTGTGTTTTCTAGTTTCCACCTCACGCAATATCCAAGCTAGTAGATGGCACGTGCCCAATTTTCTTTGTAATGAATGGGCACGAGAGGATTACTTTGTCATTTGTATTTTTTTTTTTGTTAATTTAACTAATACATATTTTAATTAAATTTCTCAAAATAGAAATTTTAATTATGATTTTTTGTTAATTTTAATTAATATATATTTTAATTTAGAAATTTTGCAAGTTTGGGGATGGGGGTATTAGAGGTTATAGGTGTTATATTTTATTGGGTTAGTAAGGGATTATAATGGGTATGGGTTATATCATTTAGGAATAAAAGTTATAAGGACGATATGGGTTAATAGGTGTTATATATTATGAAGGTTGGTGTTGATAAGTTAAAGAGGTAAAGGTATATGTGTTATAGTTGTTAGGGGTAATGGGTTATAAGGGTTGATAATGACAAGGATTATAGGATTTAGGGATGATTGAGGTTATGTTTAGTGTGGGTTAAGGTTGGTATTGATAGGTCAAAGGGGTACTGAAGGGTATATATGTTATAGGTGTTAAGGATAAGGGGTTATAACAATTAAGAGAGATAAAAGTTATTGGCTTTAGGGGTGATAAGGGTTAGGGTTAATATAGGTTAACAATTGTAGTTGTTAAAATGTATAGAGTTTATGGGTTACAAAATATATGTCATAGGCCGGATTACAAGATATATAAGTTATATATATGGATTATGGGTTGGGTGTTATGGAGAGTAAGGGATATATAGGTTAGGGGTTATACAAGTTCATGGTCTTAATGATTATGCAAGTTTTGGGTTTAGGGGTTATGGTTTAGAGGTTAGTTGTTAACATGGATATAGTTTAGGGGTTACTATAGCTAGGAGTTATATGGGTTAGGGATGATAGGAGTTAGAAGGGTAAGAAATTATAAAGGTTAGGGTGATAGGTTATAGGGGTCAATATTGTATGCATAATGGGGATTAGGGGTTATAGGGTTATGGATAAAAGGGTATAGGAATCCAGTGTTATTTTAGTTAGATGCAATAGAAGGTGTAAGGATTAGAGATTAGATGTCTTTATATATACCAAGGGTTCTATTAGTTGTTAATGGGATAGGGGTTATTGAGATTATAGATGGTAGGGGATAGGGAGGTTATATTAGGGTTTATAAGCTTAAGAGGTTTATAAATGTTACTTGTTATATGTTAACAATTACATAAGGGTTTGATTTATAAGAGTGTTACCTATTTGAACATGTACAATTTCTAGTTTTAAGGTTGTTTTACATTAATGTTATGTAACTATTAAGGTGGATTACAAGGTACGTGTATGTTATATGTATGAAGGTAATGCATATTAGTTGTCAGTTTTCTTGTGTAGAGTGTTAACAATGGGAGGTCTTGTGTTAGACAGCTTTAAAAGCCAACTTTAAAATCCATGTTAACAATTACATATTTGTCTTATGAACAAGATATGGTACTATCCATTTTGAGGTTTGGCATAGAGATTGTTCTTATAGACTACACTACATTGCACCATATAAGCCCTACATAATCCATACACTCCTTGCAAACCATGTAACACCATTCAAAGACACATGCACGACCTCTAATCCCCATTAATGGGTCATTATTTCCCATGTCTAGTTCAATGTAACAATGATGACATTTATGATGATGCTGACCTCTATTGATCATTCCATGTATGTTGCTCATTCATGAGGCCAAAACCATATCATCTCATGTAGTGGTTAAAATGTATATATTTTATGGTTTACAAATTATATGTTATAGGGATTACATGATATATATGGATTATGGGTTCGGTCATGTTATGGAGGGTAAGGGAAATATAGGTTAGGGGTTATACAAATTCAGGGTCTTAAGGATTATGCAAGTTTAACTAGGTTTAGGGGTTATGGTTTAGAGGTTAGTTGTTAACATGGATACAATTTAGGGGTTACCACGACTAGGAGTTATATGGGTCAGGGGTGAAAGGAGTTAGAACGGTAAGAAATTATAAAGGTTAGGGTGATAGGTTATAGGGGTCAATATTATATGCATTATGGGGATTAGGGGTGATAAGGTTATCAAGGTAAGGAATTATGAGGGTTAAGGGTGATAGGTTGTTGGGGTGAATGTTACACTCATTATGGGGTTGTGGGGTTATATTTGTTAGGTTTTACAAGTTTTGGGGTAAGGGGTTATACGAATTAGGAATCCTATCTATTAGGTGTAGAGTTTATAAAGTTTGAGGGTTATAGATTTTAGGGGTTATTAATAATAAGGGTTAATATATGGGTTAAGATTCGTAGGGTTTAATGATTAGGATATAATAGTTCAAGGTTATATTAGGAATGATAAGTGTTTGGGGTATGGGTTGAGGGTTATAATGTTTATGGATTAACTTTTATAGGTGTTATAATTTTTAGGGATAAGGAGTTGTAGTGATTATGTCTTATATTATGGGTTATAATGTACTGTGGAAGTGGTTATTTGTGTTGGGATTCATATGGGTTAGGAATGACATGGGTTATAGGGTTATGGATCAAAGGGTATAGGAATCCAATGTTATTTTAGTTAGATGCAATAGAAGGTGTAAGGATTAGAGATTAGATTTATTTATAGATACCAAGGGATCTATTAGTTTTTAAGGGGATAGGGGTTATTGAGATTATAAATGGTAGGGGATAGCGAGGTTATATTAGGTTTTATAAGCATAAGAGGGTTATAAATGTTAGGGGTTATATGTTAACAATTACATAAGGGTTTGGTTTATAAGAGTGTTAGTGGAAACCTATTTGAACATGTACAACTTCTAATTTTAAGGTTGTTTTACATTAATGTTATGTAACTATTAAGGTGGATTATAAGGTATGTGTATGTTATATGTATGAAGGTAAGGAATATTAGTTCTCAGTTTTCTTGTGTAGAGTGTTAACAAAGGAAGGTCTTTTGTTAGACAACTTTAAAATCCATGTGTAGACATAGTCAAACACCAAACTTTGGTTATACTTGTAAGGTTTAAATAGGAGTTATATCCACCACCTATTATTCGTATAATTGTGTCTTGGTTCCTAGCAGTGTTAAAATTTTGTGTTCAATTTGAACATTTTTTCCTATATTGAAAAGTTTTTTCATGTGGTTTTGGAGAGGAACTTGTCAACTAACTTGGAGTAAATTTTCAACCCATAAATTTTACAAGTTAGATAACTACCTACCCATCATTTTCTCCTTATAAGGATACTTTTATAAACCAACTCTTATATGCATATATATACATATATATGTTTAATGCTTTTCTTGGTTGTATGTCTTTGTCCTCATAAGTGAACCACATAAAGTAATATAACAAGGAAAAATAATTACAAACCCACATATAATTTTAATTTTAATTTTAATTTTACATGTTTAATTCTTTTTAAAATTTTTACTGTTTTGAAAGTTAAAAATGAAATTAATTCATTTGCTTGCAAAACATTTTTTGGGTTGGAAGAAGTAGGAGTTGAAACTTAAAATATTGGGGACCCATGTACTTAAATAAGGGATGATATAAATTTAAACGATGAAAAAAATAGAGGGAGAAAAGTGTCTATAATGCACCAGTTGAAATAAAAGAAAAACCATTTCTATGTAGATCTACATGAACCTTTGTCTTATGAACAAGATATGGTTATAATATCCATTTTGAGGTTTGGCATTAAGATTGTCCTGATAGACTACACTCCATTGCACCATATAATCCCTACATAAGGAATCATTTTTCTAACACAACTACATTTGAACCCAAAATCTGAAGGCATCCTCTGATGCCACCCCAAAAATTAGCCTTAACGTCGGATTTTACCTTTTAAAAATTGTAATTTTCTTGTTTTTTTCAAATTGTCCCCGACAGTCATCATGCACTAAGATATAAGAGATAATAATATTGAAATCTACCAATATCCTACCAAATAAACATTCCTTACAGAGATAAGAGTCTTGAAAGCTATCAATATCCTACCAATCAAATGATGTTTGGGCCATAAGGGCCTGTCAAAGTTCATTTGCAAGCTAAGTCAATTCAAAATTTGCATGTGACATAACACTATCATTAAATATTCAAATTGTTACATTTCATTGCCATGCATCATGTGTCAGTTCTTGAGCCACCACAAAGGAAACATACAAAGAATATTTGTCTTATGAACAAGATATGGTACTATCCAGTTTGAGGTTTGGCATAGATATTGTTCTTATAGAATACACTACATTGCACCATATAATCCCTACACTCCTTTCAAACCATGTAACACCATTCAAAGACACATTCTTGCGACGAATTAACTATACTATCAACGAACATTTTTCGTCGATAGTATAGCTAATTCGTCGCAAGATTATTTACATTCGTCTCTCTTGTGACGATATCAAATGATGTTTGGGTTCATTTCATATTTGGTTTGTAAGATTGAAATTAAAATTTGATACTTTGCAAGCTGGTTGTACCTTCATTCAAATACAAATATGAAATTAGGAATCATTAACATATCTACTGGAAAATATGAAAAATAGGGTTTACGGTTTACATGATGATATGATGATGGAAAAAAGTGGGTGTGTGAGTCAAATTTGAGTCTAGAAACCCTTCCATATCGTTAAGGCATATAAATAGTCTATCCATGTCAAATTTTAGTGCATATAGAAATAGTTTGAAAAAAAATTAACGTTGGCCCCATTGACAGGTCACTCTTGCCCGTGTCTAGTCCTAGTACAATTTTTGTTCCTTGTTCCTTGTAAAATTCATTCGACATTACAAAGGTCCCCACATCTAGTACTGCAAGGGAGTTTTTTTATGGTTTTGATTAAACAATCAACGAAAAAGAGGTATTTTTCATCGCAACTATGACACAGATACATTGTATATACATTAATGTAGAACTTGAAAGAAAAATGAAGAAAGACTAATGAAAACTTAAAACTTGCATAAACCAATTTGTGTACTTTGAAAGAAAATTAGAGTTTATGGTTTACATGATGAATTGATGATGGACAAAAGTGGGTGTGTGAGTCAAATTTGAGTCCAGAAACCCTCCCATATCGTTAAGGCATGCAAATAGTCTATCCATGTCAAATTTCAGTGCATACAGAAACAATTTGAAAAAAATTTAACGTTGGCCCCATTCACAGGTCATTGTTTTCTGTGTCTAGTCCTAGTACAATTTTTGTTTCTTGTTCCTTGTAAAATTCATTCGACAATACACATGTCCTCGCATCTAGTAATGTAAGGGAGTATTTTTATGGTGTTGATTAAGTAATCAACGAAAAAGAGGGATTTTTCATCACAACTATGACACAGATACATTGTATATACAATATTAATGTAGAACCTCAAAGAAAATGAAGAAAGACTGATGAAAACTTAAAACTTGCGTAAACCAATTTGTGTACTTTGAAATAAAATTAGGTTTTATGGTTTACATGATGAATTAATGATGGAAGAAAGTGGGTGAGTGAGTCAAATTTAAGTCCGGAAACCCTCCCATATCGTTAAGGCATGCCGATAGTCTATCAATGTCAAATTTCAGTTCATACAGAAACAATTTGAAAAAAATTCAACGTTGGCCCCATTCACAAGTCACTATTGCCCGTGTCTAGTCCTAAAACAATTTTCTTTCCTTGTTCCTTGTAAAATTCGTTCGGCAGTACACATGTCCCCTCATCTAGTACTACAAAAGATTTATTTTGGTCCTAAGGTCCTAATTTGTTTTGTCCCTTGACCATGGTGTAGTCACCAAGATCCATTATTTTTGTACAAAACGTACTAATGGCTAAAATTGTCCCACACAAAGACCAAATATCCACTACATAAGTCTTTTCTCTTTTTTCAAGGACTATGTAACCAATCTCAATTCTAAGAAGATTCAAATAAGACCTAAGAACCTTATGTTCTTTCCTTAACCATGGGTGACATAACATTATCACTCAATAGTCAAATTGTTACATTTCATTGTCATGCATCATGTGTGAGGGCTTGAGCCACCACAAAGGAAACATACAGAGAATATTTGTATTATGAACAAGATATGGTACTATGCATTTTGAGGTTTGGCATAGATATTGTTCTTATAGACTACACTACATTGCACCATATAAACCCTACACTCCTTCCAAACCATGTAACACCATTCAAAGACACATTTTGCGACCAATTAGCTATACTATCGACGAACGTTTTTCGTCGATAGTATAGCTAATTTTTCGCAACATTATTTACATTCATCTCTTTTGAGACGATATCAAATGATGCTTGGATTCATTTCATATTTGGTTTATGAACTTGAAACTAAAATTTGATACTTTGCAAGCTAGTTGTACCTTGAGTCAAATACAAATATGAAATTAGGAATCATTAACATATCTACTAGAACATATGAAAAATAGGGTTTATGGTTTACATGATGATATGATGATGGAAGAAAGTGGGTGTGTTAGTCAAATTTGAGTCCAAAAACCCTCCCATATCGTTAAGGCATGTGGATATTCTATCCATGTCAAATTTCAATGCATATAGAAATAATTTGAAAAAAAATCAATGTTGGCCCCATTCACATGTCACTGTTGCCCGTGTCTAGTATTTTTATGGTGTTGATTAAGAAATCAATGAAAAAGAGGGAATTTTCATCACAACTATGACAAATCTACATTGTATATACAATATTAATGTAGAACCTGAAATAAAAATGAAGAAAGACTGATGCAAACTTAAAACTTGCATATATACTAGAACGAAAGAAAATTAGGGTTTATGGTTTACATGATGAATTGATGATGGAAGAAAGTGGGTGTGTGAGTCAAATTTGAGTTTATAAACCCTCCCATATCATTAAGTCATGCAAATAGTCTATCCAGGTTAAATTTCAGTGCATATAGAAACAGTTTGAAAAAATTTCAACGTTGGCCCCATTCACAAGTCATTGTTGCCCGTGTCTAGTCCTAGTACAATTTCCATTCCTTGTTCCTTGTAAAATTTGTTCGATGGTACACACGTCCCTGCATCTAGTACTGCAAGGGATTATTTTTATGGTTTTGATTAAGAAATCAACGAAAAAGAGGTATTTTTCATCACAACTATGACACAGATACATTGTATATACAATATTAATGTAGAACCTGAAAGAAAAATGAAGAAAGATTGATGAAAACTTAAAATTTGCATCAACCAATTTGTGTACTTTGAAAGAAAATTAGGGTTTATGGTTTACATGATGAATTGATGATGGAAGAAAGTGGGTGTGTGAGTCAAATTTGAGTCCAAAAACCCTCCCATATCGTTAAGGCATGTGAATAGTCTATCCCTATCAAATTTCAGTGCATACATAAACAGTTTGAAAAAATTTCAACGTTGGCCCCATTCACAGGTCATTTTTGCTTGTGTCTAGTCCTAAAACAATTTTCATTCCTTGTTCCTTGTAAAATTTGTTTGACAGTACACACGTCCCCGCATCCCATACTACAAAAGCTTTGTTTTGGTCCTAAGGTCCTAAATTATTTTGTCCCTTGACCATGGTGTAGTCCCCAAGATCCACTATTTTTGTACAAAACATATTAATGGTATAAAATATCCCACAGAAAGACCAAATATCTGCTACATAAGTCTTTTGTATTTTTTCAAGGACTATGTAACGAATCTAAATTCTAAGAAGATTCAAATAGGACCTAATAACCTTATGTTCTTTACTTAACCATGGGTAACATAACATTATCATTCAATAGTCAAATTGTTACATTTCATTGTCATGCATCATGTGTGAGGGCTTGAGCCACCACAAAGGAAACATACAAAGAATATTTGTCTTATGAACAAGATATGGTACTATCCATTTTGAGGTTTGGCATAGAGATTTTTCTTATATACTACACTACATTGCACCATATAATACCTACACTCCTTTCAAACCATGTAACACCATTCAAAGACACATTCTTGTGACGAATTAGCTATACTATCGACAAACTTTTTTCGTCGATATTATAGTTAATTCTTCGCAAGATTATTTACAGTCATATTTCTTGCGACGATATCAAATGATGCTTGGATTCATTTCATATTTTTTTTATCAACTTGAAGTTAAAATTTGATTCTTTGCAAGCTAGATGTACCTTGAGTCAAATACAAATATTAAATTAGGAATCATTAATATATATACTAGAACATATGTAAAATGGGGTTTATGGTTTACATGATGATATGCTGATCGAAGAAAGTGGGTGTGTGAGTCAAATTTGAGTCCAAAAACACTCCCATATCATTAAGGCATGCAAATAGTCTATCCATGTCAAATTCCAATGCATACAGAAACACTTTGAAAAAAATTCAACGTTGGCCCCATTCACATGTTATTGTTTCCCATGTCTAGTATTTTTATGGTGTTCATTAAGAAATCAACGAAAAAGAGGGATTTTTAATCACAACTATGACATAGATACATTATATATACATTAGTGTAGAACCTGAAAGAAAAATGAAGAAAGACTGATGAAAACTTAAAACTTGCGTCAACCAATTTGTGTACTTTGAAAGAAAGTTAGGTTTTATGGTTTACATGATGAATTGACGATGGAAGAAAGTGGGTGTGTGTGTCAAATTTGAGTCTAGAAACCCTCTCATATCGTTAAGGCATGTGAATATTCTATTCATGTGAAATTTCAATGCATACAAAAACAATTTGAAAAAATTTCAACATTGGCCCCATTCACGGGTCATTGTTGCCTGTGTCTAGTCCCAATACAATTTTCGTTCCTCATTCCTTGTAAAATTCGTTCGACAGTACACATGTCACCGCATATAGTACTACAAGGGATTATTTTTATGGTGTTTATTAAGAAATCAACGAAAAAAAAGGATTTTTCATCACAACTATGACATAGATACATTGTATATACAATATTAATGTAAAACCTGAAAGAAAAATGTAGAAAGACTGATGAAAAATTAAAACTTTGTTGGAAACCCCACACGATTTTTGTATTTTAAAGAGACAAATAATAATTCATGTAGCTTCCTACACTTTGTCATGTAAATATTGATATTTGAAAGTGAATTTTTAAAAGGATGTTTCGATTGTTCCTATTTTATTTTTGTTTTCATTCTTTGTTCATGACTGAAAGCATGAATGAAGCATTGAAACTTATAATTGTATCGCAATTGTATCTAAGGATTATGTGTCTAGAAGGGTGAATGTTCTTACAAATATTTTAATGAATGTTGTTATGCTTTGAATCCTATCATACATCAATAAAACAGTTGTTTTAAGTTGCTCATGGATTATAAGTTTTATCTTGAGTACTTGGAGAATACACTAAGAATCGATTGGAAATGGACTATAGGTTTGTTTCATTTATAATTCTTGGTAAATCATTTTTTATTTTAAATTATCGTATGCTTTGGTTTGTAAAACACCTCTTCTCCTAACCTTAGCAAATCAACTTCACCCATTACACAATGATGAGACTCAAACACACATGGTCGTATCATGTACCCTGTTTGAGGTGTCAGTTCGAATCGACAGGTCCATCATCACAAACCAGAGTCTTGGGTTTCACTCTGTACTCATGGCATTATTACCCAAAACGCCTAATTTTTTGTGGCATGAAACCCATTATGCTCTCATTTTGGTTGCGCTAGGGTAATAGTGAGTTTTATTCCTTTGGTATTTGCTCTGGTTTCCTCTATTTTTGAAACCCTTCATGTTCATAGTGAATTTTGGTCGCCTTCATGACTACCTGTCCGAACCCTTATGGCCCTTGTCATCCGTGTCGAACCTAATGGATCCCAAAACTTGCTTCTGTATGACAATGCGAGTGAAGACCTTAAGATTTAGGGTTGGGTTGAGTTTCTCAAGAAATTCCAGGGTTACAACTTGCAAGAAGCCCAAGAGTTCGCCCTCACTTTCCATGGATGTCGAGCCAAAGTGGGTGATGTTCAATTAGAAGTCACCAAGGAATTTCTGAGCGAGGCAATGGGCCTTCCCCTCACCAGCCAAAAATGGTTTAAAAATTCAAAGTTGGAAGAGGTTCCACGGAGTTTGTTCACTACCTCTCGGCAAATCCAGTGATGTGACAAAGGTATGCCAATCTCTTTGTTGAAGATTAGGTGGCATGGTTTATTGGCAGTGTTGAGGCAATTCATTACATGTGAAGGTCGCTACGACCTTGTTTTCCTTTACCACATAAGACTACTAATGAATTTTATTGGTTTCAAGTTAAACATGCCATTTTACTTATTGAGGAGTTTATATAAAATGTCTAAGAGATATAAAAGGGAGAGCTTTAATTCCAGTTTATTCCACCATGGGTTGATTAGGTTTTTGTTAGTCCATCATTTGAAACTATAGGGTGACGATTGGGATACTTTTGTAACACACAATGTCTTTTCTACAGTAAACCCTATAGAAATTCCTATGGTTGATAAGCTTATGCTAGAAAAATCCCTTGTTCATTCCAGTGACAGGCCAAATTTTTCATGCGAAAAACCATGTGAAAGGGCTAAGACCAATCAGGTTATATTCGGGCAATAGGATGCAATACCTAGGGTAATTGAATCCCCCAAACGTGAGAAGTATGTTTTCCCTAATACTATTATGAAAACCATCAATAAACACTCACGCAAACTATCAAAGAAGTTCTAGACATAGGGTTTAATAATAAAAGGGTTGGGAGATTAATCTCTAGGAGCCTACAGAATAGAAAAAAATCTCATGTGAGCTCGATCGGGTCAATCGAGTTCCATGAAATATTTGATTTCGAGATCAAAAAGTTCCTGGCAAGTGAAGACCCGAATTACTCCAAACCGGATCTAAGTCAGACTTTTGATTATGTAAATAACCCGCCACCGTGCCTGAAACACAAAAAATATTTTCCGGGAATTAAACTCAGTCAAAATCCCATGGTGTATAGTGGTAATATTTTGACACGCAGTCATGTGTCTCCTCAACCGACTGTCCCAGTTCCACAGTGCGAAGTGTGCCTACACTGGATTGGCCAATATTACACAGATGTCCCCATCCTTCTGGTAAAGATCAAGACCCTTACAGATCAAAATGACTTATTAACAATTGAAAACTGTGAGCTCAAGATTTCTTCACAAAGTCAAGGAAACGTTTGAAAAGGACTGGAAATGTCATAATAAAAAATGTCGAGTTTGTCAAAGCAGTGATCAACTCTGATATTTTATGATCCGAATTTAGTTTTCAGTTGAAAGGTAAGATTTGTTTTTATCTTAGTTATGCTTTTATTGTTATTATTTTAATTAATATGGATTGAGTTAGATTCTTGTTGTTTAAAATAAGACTAGCTACATAATCTATATATTATGTAGCCAGTCAATTCTCATGTAAAATTTCGAAAAATATTAGTTAAATAAATGTCTAATTTCTTCATTTCATTTTTCTTTCAGGATACCATGTATCTTGTGGTGATCTCATAAGCTGGAGCATTGTTGGTCTTAATCAATTAGCCATCTCTTTTGGCTTATTTTGTAAATCAAAATAGAACTTTCATAATTTTGAAGATATTGTTTGATATTGAGTGGTTTTTAGGCCCTCTATTTTTGTAACTTGTAGATCCTTTTTGGATTTGATCCTATCTTACAATATAGGATGTTTAGCTTGCAAGAACTCTTTAAATACTACATATTTTTTGTAATCAAGGCATCTTGGCCTGGGGCTGAATATGGATGATTAATTCACAAACTTGAATGGAACAACAATTTTCATTTTAGCTTTGGGTTCTTCTAAATGGTGTTCTCATTTATGCTCTGTTTATCCTGATATACTTATAGGTTTTGATAGCTTTAGACTTCACAATCTATTGTGTTTTGGGATAATTATTTTATAAATATTGTCCATATTTGATGCTCTAGATATTAACAGTGTGATCATCTATTCAGCTTAAATGGAAGGATTTATCTTTAATTTATAGTTGAATTGTTAAATGCAACGTTGTTATAATCATATTTACCTTAATGTAATTGCTTGCAATCATAATATCACAACACCTATTCATATCATCTATTATGTTATTAAACTCAACTGCCAACACATTGTTCTGGATTTATTTAGAACAATCTTAAGGTTCCTTGCAGGTTTCCCTCTTGGACATGGTAGTTGGGCGTTCTCTGATCATGTAGATGCTTGGATACATATCGTTAAACTCACTAACAGGTTATCTCATTTACATTTTTCTGTCGTTTACTTGTCACTGAAACTCAAATGTAGGGTTTGGCTTTCGACTATCCACAGGTTTTTGTTTCATAGTATTTTATTTATATTAGTTTAGATTTATAAAGGAAAAATACACAAAAAATATTTAATGTGCTTTCTTTATCTACTTCCTCGAAGCAAATCATTTTCACATTGAGTTTTGTAAGTTTAGATTAAAACTTGCAATTTGTATATCATGTACATAAGTAATGAGTAAATTTTCCTTTTAAATATATCTACAATAGT
>JZKD02S1256919.1:971341-986056 GCA_000966675.3 Picea glauca
TAGTTAGTTAATTCATTTATTTTATTTGTTTCTTTTAGGGATTTTAGATTGGCTAATGGGGCCATTAAACTCGTCAGAATGAGTTATACCAAATGACTTGGGTTATTTAGACAACCTTGGACCAGACTCGTTCTTCCAGTTGATGGACGGTCAATTTCTCTCGTCAATGAATGGCGCTAGATGGAGGGCCGACTGACAATATGGCCTTGTAGGAGCCTTTATTTCGAATGTATTTAATTTCCCCATGGCTCCCCAAATCACTGTGTTGGAACATGATTTCCACTTCTCATTACCCAATGTTCCCAACGAGACAGTCTCTCGCTTTTCCAAACCCACCTTTGATGGTGGAGGCAATGTATCTGCTAAAGACGACCTTAACAAGTTTTGGTGCAAATGCATCAAACATGACATTTCTGATTTAAGAGTTTTATGCAAATTGTTTTCTTTTACTTTTAGAGGTTGAATTAAAAATTGGTTTGAGTCTTTTCCAACATATCACATTTTGGATTGGTTTCAATTTGTATATGAATTTTTAGATGATTTTGAAATCTATGATTGCAATCAATTATGTGAATAATTTCAAACTTTGCTAATCAATGGCGATTCATCTTTGGAAGACTTTTCGACAAGAATCCATCATGTTCTCTATAATTTTAATCTCGATGACATGTCATTTGTATTAAATCTCCTCTATGATGCTTGCGTCCCTTTCATCCAGTCATATTCAATCGTGAATGATGAACCAGTTACAAATCCTATCACTCAATTGCGAGAAGAATTTTGTTCACGGGATGAGAAGAATCCATCCAAAAATTTTGAATAAGCAAGGAGGGTAGAATCTATTGACAAGGTTCTCACTAACAACCAAAATGGTTTTTCCTCTAAATCATTGTATTTTCAGTCTTCGACCATCTTGGAAGAAGATTTGTTTCTGGTTCAAGGTGAATGTCCTCATTCTTGTAACTCGTGCTCTAATCAATATTTAAATTCAGTTATTGAAGAACACTTAGGTGACGAAAATCATCTTAAACATTCTAACACTCCTATGAAATTTATTAGAGATGAAGATATGCAATTTTCAGAAGAAAACTTAAACCTTCATCCTCAAATAGTACCTTATCAACATGAAAGATCATATGTTTTTCTTGAAAGTTTTGAATTATCTATCATACAGGAGGCAAACCTAGATGATTATATTATGTTGAAGAATTTATCACCAAAACAAAGTGAATTTTTTAAAGAAAGTGAAGAGAAATGTCTTGAGAATACCATTGTTAAATATCATAGCTCAAGAGATTCTTTTCATGTACTTATTTCTGGTTCCTTTTACTCTTTATATCCTGATCTCTTCTTAGATTATGGTGGACTTGATACTTTACCCATTTCCACCACAATCATACCCTTTCGATATGCCAAGATTTGGTGAAATCAATTCCAAACATAACATTTATAAAGTTGAATTTGACACTCTTTCACTTTCATCACTCACATGGGAAAAATACGTGTTGTGAGATGATTTTACATAGTTTATTTTCGAAAAAGACAATGTACTCTCTCTTATGGAGATCAAACATTCTACGCTGCATATTCGTTCTTTGATAAGCTCGAATTTTAATCATTATGTTTCACATTTTGAAACGATCAATCTCATAAAAGGAAGCGTTCAAATAAATTATCTAATTGATGTCATGAATCCTCTTATGATGCATTCCCTGTTGATATATTCATTTAATCAAAGCCATAGTTTGCATCCTAATTTTATGACAGGATCTTAGAATGGCTTGAAGATTCATACATAAAAAATATTCATAATGAAGATAAAGTTGTGCTTGCCTTATTTCTACCTAAATATCTTGGAAGTAAGCATGACATGATTTTTTTTTATCCTCCATGTGAAGAAATTATTGAACACTTGGAAAATTGTCAGGATGCTGGGACACTTTGGCTTTGGCTGATGGTTATGTCAAGTCTCCATAATCTTGACAAGTTTTCCAAAATCACTTACACTCATCCATGCCATTATGACCCTTATCACGAAAAGATTGCACAATGGTTGGAGGATTCATACATCAAGAATTTTCAAGAGAATGGTAAGGTCATGCTTGTTTTGTTTTTTGATGATTATAAAGGTAAGTATGATATATTTCTGTCATTTTTCGATATAATACCATTCTTGTTAGTAATATTTGATTTTGTTTCCAATACAATATTGGAGTTACTCCGATGGCTACATTGGAAGCATGACTTCACGTAGTATTTTGATTTATTTAGTAGTTAGAGTAGGTTTAGGAGTAGGTTTTCTTTTAGCTTTATTTCTCACTATTTCTCTTTGTAAAAATGCAGTTAAAGAACATAAGTGGGTGCACCAAGAGAACCATAATATGATTGTTGCCAGGGAAGTTCACTTTGACCCTTTTCTCTCTGCTTTTCGTTGAACATTTATTTTCAAAAACATAGTAACATCATGAAAATATTAAATGAAAAGTAAAGAGATAAGTAAATATGAATCGTAAATTCAACCCTGATCCAAGGTGCCATGAGTAGGACTGCATTCATATCAATGAATATTTTTCTATTTTATTTTAGTCTCTCAAGAGATATTTCAAGTGATGATTTCAGATCCACCTCTTTGTACATATCTTTGTTTTTGTTTTAAATTTATTTTCTGTTTTTGGATTTTGGTTCTTTTCATTTTTCTTGTTTTTGCTTTGTTTTCTGAATAAATTTATGTCTGGGTCACCATTTAGTTCATGAAGGGAAACCAAAATGCCTCATTATAAAGAAACAATTAAGGTCTTTTCAGAGCATCAATGTTGTAAATTGTTGAAACGTGGACTAGGTAAAGAAACTTTATGTTTGAAGTTGGTTTCCTGGTTTCACTTTAATCATGAGCAGACACAAGCATCATTAAATCCCTTTACGTTGTCCCAAATTTTAAATGAAGAAACTCAAGTATGCCTTCTTGTCCTCGAAAAATTGGTTTCATAAAGAAACTAACTTCAGATCATAATGAAGGTGACCAAGCAGAAAATTAAAGGCGGAAAAATAACAAGTGTTCTAAAGACTGGAATTTTTAGCATCACCCCGCTCTTCTGAATATCTTTAAATTTATATCAGACTGTAACCAATTTCTCAAGAGTTGTGGGAAGTGTTTGTAAACCCGCCGAGATACTGAGAAGGTCTGCTGGCAGTGGGTAAATGCATGCATGATGCCAAAACAACTTCGCCAGGGTACTGAACAGGTCACCTAGCAGCGAAGCAATGTCAGGTTCAAGAAATTTCTCAGGTATAAATTTTGATATTGGTCATAACCATATTTCATTTTGAATTGAAACTTCTTGGACAGGGTAGAGGCGTCAAAGTGGGTTAATTTACATCCCTGTCGAGGCTATAGATTCCTGCTAGTAGCAGTGGCCCTGTCAACAGTATCAGAGCCATTGACTTGAATATCGTTGCTCTCATTTTTAAAAAAATTCACCGGATTTCATTTGAACAGGAAGATATATGAACCTGGACTGTGTAATGATCCTTGGAATTCTTGTTGTCCTTCAGTTGTTTTTTATATGTAATCATTCTAAGAATTCTTAACATGAACTCATCGGTGATGCAGAGATAACTGCTTATCCAAGTAAGTTGCCATTGTTGGCAGCCCCACACAATTTTCATCTTTTAAAGCAACAAATAATAATTCCTGTAGTTGCCTATGCTTTGTCATGTAAATATTGATATTTGAAAGTGACTTTTTAAAAGGATGTTTTGATTGCTCCTATTTTATTTTCGTTTTCATTCTTCGTTCCTGACCGAAAGCATGAATGAAGCATTGAAACTTATAATTGTATTGCAATTGTATCTAAGGCTTATGTCTCTAGAAGGGTGAATATTCTTACAAATCTTTTAATGAATGTTGTTCTCCTTTGAAGCTTATCATGCATCAATAAAACAGTTGTTTTAAGTTGCTCATGGATTATAATTTATATCTTGATTACTTGGAGAATACACCAAGAATCGATTGGCAATGGACTATAGGTTTGTTTCATTTATAATTCTTGGTAAATCATTTTTTATTTTAAATTATCGTATGCTTTGGTTTGTAAAAGACCTCTTCTCCTAACCTTAGCAAATCAACTTTGCCCATTGCATAATGATGAGACTCAAACACACCCGGTTGTATCCTGTACTCTGTTTGAGGTGTTAGTTCAAATCAACAAGTCCATCATGACGAACCAGAGTCTTGGGTTTCTTTCTGTACTCATGGCATTCATTACCCGAAACGCCCGAATTTTCGTGGCATGAAACCCATTATGCTCTCATTTTGGTCACTCTAGGGTAATGGTGAGTTTTATTCCTTTGGTATTTTCTCTGGTTTCCTATGTTTTTGAAACCCTTCATGCTCACAGTGAACTTTGGTCGCCTTCATGACTTCCTGTTTGAACCGTTATGGCCCTTGTCATCTGTGTCGAACGTAATGGCTCCCAAAACTTGCTTATGTATGACAATGTGAGTGAAGACCTTAAGAGTCAGGGTTGGGGTGAGTTTCTCAAGAAATTCCAGGGTTACAACTTGCAAGAATCCCAAGAGTTTTCCCTCACTTTCGATGGATGTTGAGACAAAGTGGGTGATGTTCAATTAGAAATCATTGAGGAATTTCTGAGCGAGGCAACGGGCCTTCCCCTCACCGGCCAGAAATGGTTTAAAAATTCAAAGTTGGAAGAGGTTCCATGGCATCTATTCGCTACCTCTTGGCAAATCCAGTGTTGTCACAAAGGTATGCCAATCTCTTTGTTGAAGATTAGGTGGCATGGTTTATTGGCAGTGTTGAGGAAATTCATTACATGTGAAGGTCACTACGGCCTCATTTTCCTTTACCACATAAGCCTGCTAATGCATTTTATCAGTTTCCAATTAAACATTCCATTTTAATTATTGAGGAGTTTATATAAAATGCCTAAGAGATATAAAAGGCAGAGTTTGAATTCCAGTTTATTCCACCATGGGTTGATTAGGTTTCTCTTAGTCCATCATTTGAAACTACAGGGTGACGATTGGGATACTTTTTTAACCCGCAATGGATTTGCTACAGTAAACCCTGTAGAAATTCTTGTGGTTGATAAGATTGTGCTAGAAAAGCCCCATGTTCCTTCCAGTGACAAGCCAAATTTTTCATGCGAAAAACCCTGTGAAAGGGCTAAGCTCGATCAAGCTATATTCAGGCAACAGGATGCAAGACCTAGGGTAGTTGATTCCCCTAAATGTGAGAAGTATGTTTTCCCTAATACCATTATGAAAACCATCAATAAACACACACACAAATTGTCAAATAAGATTCTAGTCATATGGTTTAATAATAAAAGGGTTGGGATATTAATCTCAAGGAGCCTACGAAATATATCAAAAAATCATGTGAGCTCGATCTCGTCAATTGAGGTCCATGAAAGCTCTGATTCCAAGATTGAAAGGTTCCTGGCAAATGCAGACCTGAATTACTCCAAACTGGATCTAAGTCAGACTTTCGATTATGTAAATAACCTACCACCATGCCTGAAACACAACAAAGATTTTCCAAGAATTAAACTTAGTCAAAATCCCATGGTGGATAGTGGTAATGCTTTGACACACAGTCATGTGTCTCCTCAACCAATTGTCCCATCTCCACAGTGTGAAGTGTGCCTACACTGGATTGGTCAATATTACACAGATGTCCCCGTCCTTTAGGCGAAGATCAAGACCCTTACAGCTCAAAACGACTTATTAACAATTGAAAAATGTGAGCTCAATATCAGTGCACAAAGGCAAGGAAAACGTTTGAAAAGGACTGGAAATGTCATAATAAAAAATGTCAAGTGTGTCAAAGCAGTGATCAACTCTGATATTTTATGATTCGAATTTAGTTTTCAGTTGAAAGGTAAGATTTTTTTTTTATCTTAGTTATTATTTTATTGTTATTATTCTAATTAATATGGATTGAGTTAGATTCTCGTTGTTTAAAATAATACTAGCTACAGAATCAACAGATTCTGTAGCCAGTCAATTCTCATGTAAAAGTTTGGAAAATATTAGTTAAATAAATGTCTAATTTCTTCATTTCGTTTTTCTTTCAGGATATCATGTAGCTTGTGGTGATATCATAAGCTAAAGAATTGTTGGTCTTAATCAATTAGCCATCTCTTTTGGCTTATTTTGTAAATCAAAATAGAACTTTCATAATTTTGAAGATATTGTTTGATATTGAGTGGTTTTTAGGCCCTCTATTTTTGTAACTTGTAGATCCTTTTAGGATTTGATCCTATATTACAAGATAGGATGTTTAGCTTGCAAGAACTCTTTAAATACTATAGATTTTTTGTAATCAACGCATCTTGGCCTGGGGCTGAATATGGATGATTAATTCACAAACTTGAATGGAACAACAATTTGCATTTTAGCTTTAGCTTCTTGTAAATGGTGTTCTCATGTATGCTTTGTTTATCCTGATATACTTATAGGTTTTGATAGCTTTAGAATTCAAAATATGTTGTGTTTTGGGATAATTCTTTTATAAATACCATCCATATTTGATGCTCTAGATATTAACAGTGTGATCATCTATTCAGCTTAAATGGCAGGATTTATCTTTAATTTCTAGTTGAATGATTAAATGCAACGTTGTTACAATCAGATTTATCTTAATGTAATTGCTTGCAATCATAAGATCACAACACCTATTCGTATCATATATTATCTTATTAAACTCAACTGCCAACACATTGTTTAGGATTTATTTAGAACATTCTTAAGGTTCCTTGCAGGTTTCCCTCTTGGACATGGTAGTTGGATGTTCTATAAACATGCAGATGCTTGGATACATATCGTTAAACTCACTAACAAGTTAGCTCATTTACATTTTTCTTTCGTTTACTTGTCACTGAAACTCGAATGTATGATTTGGCTTTCGACTATCAACATGTTTCTGTTTCCTAATATTCTCTTTATATTAGTTTAGATTTATAAATGAAAAATAAACAAAAAATATTTTTATGTGCTTTCTTTATATGCTTCCTCGAAGAAAATCATTTTCACATTGAGCTTTGTAAGTTTAGATTAAAACTTGCAGTTTGTATATCATGTACATAAGTAATGAGTAAATTTTCTTGTTAAATATATATATAGTAGTTACATTATATGTATGTACATATATATACAGTGGTTAGTAATTAGTTAGTTTTTTCATTTCTTTTATTTGTTTCTTTTAGGGATTTTAGATTGTCTAACGGGGCCATTAAACCCATCGAAATGAGTTATACCAAACGGCTTGGGTTATTTAGACAACCCTGGACTGGACTCGTTCTTCCACTTGACGGACAGTCAATTTCACTCGTCAACAAACTTGCATCAACCAATTTGTGTACTTTGAAAGAAAATTAGGGTTTATGGTGTTGGATTAATGAGAGGGGGGGTGAATCAGTAATAGAGAAATGTAATCCTTTTTAACCATATAATCTAAGTGTTATATCAATGTAGCATTATCATCCAATAATTGCATATTAAATAAACAATGAACAAATGAACAATCATACACATACACAGTACACTAGTGTTTGACGTGGAAACCCAAAGTGGTAGAAAACCATGGAATGATTTTTCTTATATGTCTTGAAGAATTACATTCATTGGAAGCACCAACTTCCTTTGTTTTCCAGCTGCAACCCCCTTGTTTCTTAGGCTACAACCCGAGGGAAGCTCCAACTCCCCTATTCTTTGGCTACAACCAGAAGGAGGCTACAAACCCCTATGTTCTCCATCTATAACCAGAAGGTGGCTACAACCACCTATCCTTGCCCCATCCAAATGCCCTGATGTAAAAGTAGAATGATGGAACCACTATCACACTATCACTGTGAGATATACCGTTGTAAACCTAAACCTTGCATAAACCATGCATCAACTTGTACCTCAACCTGTAATCAACCTGTACCATAAACAAGTGCATCAACCATGCACCAACCTGTACCAAAACAACCTGTAATCATCCTGTACTATAAACATGTGCATTAACCATGCACCAACCTATACCAAAACAACTTGTAATCAACATGTACCATAAACAAGTGCATCCAACCATGTACCAAGTATTTAACAATCATGTGTCAACTACTCATCAACTATGACTCATCAAAATGTACCAACACCATCAACTATACACCTTATGTATGTGCCAACTCATCAATTATTTGTCTCAACCATGTACCCAACATGTACCTTAACCAAAATCCCTCATCAATTTCATCATCAAAATATGATTTGTAACTCTGTAATAGACCTGGTGTATATAATCACATACTTGCAAACCTTCCTTAACTTTCATAACAAGAGACTAGCATTTTCATCAATTTTTTCTTTAGTCTCACATGACTAGTTTGGGATTAGTCAACAACCCTAACTTGAAATAATAATAACTATGTACCTGTAATGAATAAAGATATGAAAATATTACACATTGTTCTTCAATTTGTTTTGTGCAATTCCTCTGGGTGGCACTACTTGGAACCTCTCAAAGTTATAGAAAAAATGACATACCTTGCTAGATTTTGGCTTATTCTAGAGAGAGACCTTGTAGAGAGTTCCCCACACAGAATATTTGTTGAATGGATCTAAAAATGTTACACAGAATAGTACAGACTATATTCTAATAAACACATTTGGTATTACTAAATTTGGATCTATTATGAATAATTTATGACGTTTTTACCCAAAACACCTGTTTTAGACTAGTTTCAGGACTAGCCACAAAACCTATTTTCCACGGCGTGTAAATACAAATATAAAATGGCCCACAAGATGGATTTTTTACCACATATAATTCGATATGTTTCCTCTATTTCATATCAATTTCATGGTCTAAATCATTCTAGAAAAAATTTATTGCGAAAATGGTGAGATGACCTATAAATAACATACCTTAGAAAGCATCATCAAAAGAATTTATCCTCCCTTGAATTCTGACCTTATTTTCTTCACCTTCTCTCTAAAATTAGGCTTAGATATACTTTGGTTACCTTAGTCACCTATATATATTCAATATTCTCAAGTGTGATATGAAATGAGAGAGCCTTGCCTCTTATTTATACTCTCCAAGTAGCTTCCTTAAAAGCATCTTCTAGGTCACTTAACCCACTTCTAGGTCACTTAACCTATTTCTAGGTCACTTAACCCATTTCTAGGTCACTCAATTTATTTATAGGTCACTTAACCTATTTCTAGGTCACTTAACCCATTTGTAGGTCACTTAACCTATTTTCCTCATTTTTAGGGTTAACCACTTTCCATAATTAGAAAGTTCTTCATTTCTTTATCATTTAAATATTCCTCCTTGACTTTGTCACCTCACTTTATAATCTTCTTTGATTTTTTCATTTCACTTTATTATTTAAATAATCTTCCTTGAATTTGTCACTTTTCTTTACCTTTTAAATAATAATTTCTTCTTTGCAAGTTCTTTGACTTCTTTGACCTTTTGGGGCTTCGAGCATACATATGAGGGTCCTCCAACTTTGTAAGGCCATAAATCGCAAACCGTGAGGAGTTATGTGACATTCCACATACCACCAAAAATGTCATGACATGTACTATCCATATAGAATAGTATTACCTACAAAAATATCAAAACTTATACCATTATACATAAAACAACCTTGGGTCCATTACCCAAACATTTGTGCTACCGGACTTTCTTCAGGGGTTGACATCAATGAAAACCAACCTTAATCAACATATGGTTTACATGATGAATTGATGATGGAAGAAAGTGGGTGTGTGAGTCAAATTTGAGTCCAAAAACCCTCCCATATTGTTAAGTCATGCAAATAGTCTATCCATGTCAAATTTCAGTGCATACATAAAAAATTTGAAAACATTTCAATGTTGGCCCCATTCACAGATCACTGTTGCCCGTGTCTAGTCCTAGTACAATTTCCATTCCTTGTTCCTTGTAAAATTTGTTCGACATTACACACGTCCCCGCATCTAGTACTGGAAGGGAGTATTTTTATGGTGTTTATTAAGTAATCAATGAAAAGAGGGATTTTTCATCACAACTATGACACATACACATTGTATATACATTAATGTAGAACCTGAAAGAAAAATGAAAAAATATTGATGAAAACTTAAAACTTGTGAAAACTGATTTGTGTAATTTGAAAGAAAATTAGTGAAGGGTGACTAGGTCACTCTAGGGAGGCGATCTCGGTGACCCTAGGGGGAAATAGGAGATGGATAGAGATGGAAGTGGAGCCCTAGAGGTCAATTCTAAGTGAAGAGAAATGTGTGCAATGAATACTTGGGAAGTTCCAAGGATTTCCAAGTATGTTGAGTAACTTGTAAATGGTGAAATACCTACTCGAGACACAAGAAAAAACACTTTGCAGTGATGTCTATTAGTTGTATCAACAATTTAAGCATGTTTTCCCTAATTTGCAGCAATAGCTAAAAGTATATATCAACAAGAATATGGTAATATAATCTTCTCAATAAATTGTAGAGATCAAGTAGAATATATAAGAGAAAGATTAGTTGATGACTAGCTAAACTCAAGATGAAAAAACAATATTCTAGCATAGAAAGATAAGGCTCTTGTAAACACTTGTCTGCAAAAAATTATATCAGCCTTATGGTTGTAAAATTAAATGTGTTACAACAAGAAAATCATCCACTTAAAAACCCCTCAAACCTTTTCAAAAATTGCACTAGACCGAAGAATAAGTGTGCAAAGTTTGAGCAAAATCCAGTGGTTGATAAGAGAGTTATTCAAGCAAATGAGTTAGGGTTTTTGAAGCCCTAATGGATGAAGATGTAATTTTATAACAGCATAAATAAGTATCCTCTTGATGGTGACACCCTAGTGGCTATGAGGTGCCCAAGGAACAAGGAATACAATCCACTTTGCAAGAGGAAAAAATGACCAAAAATCATGTTTCCCATTGTAATCATGTGTTTCTCCAATGTAAGACTAGCGCCTTTAGTTATGGGTTAATGGGGTAAAAAATAAATGAGATAGGGTTACTAAATCCTTGGGGGTGTCAATCCTCTTACTTCCCAAGGAAAGTATCCTAACTAGGTTTTAAAGATGAGGGGTGTAAATCCTCTCACTTCCTCAACTAAACCCTTGCAAAATAACTTTAAAATCTCAGCAATTATGGTGGAAACTAAGATAAGGGTGTATATC
Source organism: Picea glauca (assembly GCA_000966675.3). NCBI lineage: Eukaryota > Viridiplantae > Streptophyta > Pinopsida > Pinales > Pinaceae > Picea > Picea glauca. The sequence continues at coordinate 982,542 of JZKD02S1256919.1, forward strand.
CTTATATTCCCTATCTAGCCTTGGCCAAAACAACCTTATCTTGAATTATAAATGATAATAAGAAAGTAAAGAGACCATACCATTCAAGAAAAAGAATTAACATGCCAAAGTAAACCTCCACAAAAGCAAGAAAATGACCTCCTAGATATAGCACACCATCATCATCATCACACCATAACCAAAAATAATTTTTCCATAACACAAGAGGAAAAATACTTCGAGTGTACCAAAAAATTCAAACCAATACTTGTAACAAGAGGGAGAGTTATGTTCAAATGAGATCTTATGATCTCTTATTTATACAAAATGTCACTAAGGTGACTTGTCCATAAGTTAAGGGGTAAACCACAATATTAGGGCTCAACAACCCTAATTTTCCCCCCTTTAACAAAGTAATATTAAACAATTCATTTAAAATTCACTTTTGCACATAATAAAACCCTAATTTTAGTAGGACATCACCCCTTTAGGGGACTTTTTGGCATTTGGAGGAGGTCGTGTGATGGAGAAGAGTAGAGAGGCTTCCCAAAGCCACATGTCAAGAATCCAACAAATTCCTTCACGATGAAGGCTCAAGCCCCTTCAAAACTTCCAAGTGACAATGTATGTCACCTCACCACCAAGCCCTAACCCCCCTAGATGACATCACACTCAAAAGGAGATGTTTTTCCTCTCGTAGGAAAAATGTTTGGCATGCAATGGCTAGGATACATCATCCAAGTCATATTCAAGGAATTTCAATTTTGATCTTCTTCATCCGACATGTGGGCCCTTGGAATCCAACCTGTGGGCTTGCAACCCCATCGAATACCAAGCTAGGCTTGTTCTCCCAAAATTGTCCATCGATTAGGTCCTACAAAGATAAATGAGAACATCATGATAAGTTAATCCAATCAATAAATGAGCCACCTAATCATTCATGTGAATCAAATATCATTATATCAAACAATTAATTTCTCAAAGACACTATGTGACTTGTTAAGCTTTAACATGGGAGGGTTGACGAGGTGTTATATTGGGTAGATATTTCTCTAAGTCAAGGAGGGTTTCCAAGAAATCCCTCTCTAAGCCATGTAAAGTGGATGAAGTGGTTGGGGTCAAGACTCAATGGGCATAGGGCTCATGACATACAAGGGGTCGTGTTGTATCATTCATGGGTGCCTTTGTAGAGGGTGTGTGGTACCTTCATCCATAATGCATTTTTTCCAAGCCCATTAATTGAAATTCTTTTATTCTTTAATAATTTTAAGGAGAGGTCGAAGGTCACTACCCTGGCGTGGTGACCAGATAATGGAAATTTCACCCACAAACACCTAGTGGAAGTGAGAAGTTGGATCATGATGAGACCCCCTTTCTCTCAGCCATGCAACTAAGAGCCATTACCCTGGTTTGGTGACTAGATGATGTAAATGTCATACCACTAGATATTCATGGATGTGATAGGTATGATCGTGATGAGACCTCTCATCCTTCAACTAACTTTTCAATCATTATGTATTATATTGTGGGTCTTGTTTACTGAAAGATAAGTGTTTCACTTCTTTCTTAGGTGATCCTTGGGTGAATAATCTGGAAGGTTCATACAAGGCTTTTTATCTTTTACCCAGCATCAATCCCTCTAGGCCTTCATCCCCTTCTTCCCATAGAATGAGGGCCAACCCCTTCTTCGGTCAATACACCTTAAAATCCCAAGAGATAAGGAAATGGAGGGGAACAATGATGGAAAGTGGTAAGTATGGTTGGGAATGGTACAATGTCTCTTTAAGGGAGTTCCTATCACTACTACATATTGAAAAATTTGTGATGACCACTTGCAACGAAAGTACTCTTTCGTCGCAACATGCAAGAGAAAAAGTTTTTTTTTTCTAAATCTACCCCGTGTTCATCACAATTTTGACGCCTACAGTTTGATTGAACTGTAATGGTCAATGTTCATCTCATAAGTGACGACCTTAGATTGGCCATCACATAAGCGACGATAGTTGACCATAATAATTTAGTCAAACTTTACCATTGAAAATGACCTAAAATAAATAGCTGTAAAAAATATATATATTTTTAGGTCACTATCATCACAATTGCGACGATGGTGACCTAAAATTGGCCTATAAATATTTGACGATTTGAAGATGTTGTGATAATCTTGCTATAACAACGATGGTTCTGAAAGGGTATTTTTGTGCAGAAAAATGTCATAGATTGTTGTTAGAGGTGGGGAAAAAAGTAAAGCGGTTGAAAAGGGTGATGGTAGATGTTATTGCCCTTGTAACAAATGTTGCCTCAAACGTCCCATAAGAATTTTAATAGCAACAGCTACAAAACATTGTAGGAAATATGGTCACATTGATGGCGGATCGAATGAATATCGTACCATGGTAATTAGCTATATATATTTATTATCTTTTTTTATTTTGTCAATTTTATATAAAATTATATATATGTATAGATATTGTTTGAATGTTTGTTATAGTATACACTATTTTTTCATGATTGTTTGTAATTATAAAGTTAGAGTTGCCCTCTAACTTTTCGCAGAATATTGCACCAAGTATTAGTAGAAATGATGGTGTACAAGTTGAGGAACATCATCATGACCAAGAAAATGAGGATCTCATGGAAGAAGATGATGGGACAAATCAAGTTAATGATCCCATGGAAGAAGATGATGGGACAAATCAAATGATCCAAGATTTGTTTTTGGAGTCAGTTGAGGATGGGGAAAATGTTGGTATTTATGATAAACCTCTATCAGAAAAGGCAAATAAATGACTTTAGGAAGGATCAAGAGAAAATCTTATCTCTGCTACATTGTTGCTGATGAAATTAAAGGTTATGAATAATTTGTCGAACACTTGTATGACACAGATACTAAGGTATGTAATATGTTTCATCTCATACTGTACATAAATGTTTTTTTTTTTATATTTGTTTTTAGTGTTAATTAATGTGTAAAATAAGAATGCATTTTTTACGATTAATATTCTTACATTAACTAGTTGTTTCTTATGTTGTAGATTTTTAGGTGAATTTTTGTTACCATCGTCAAATATTTTACCTCGCACATATCGAGGTTTGCATGCCATTATGAAAGACATTAGAATGGATTATCAAACAATAGATGCATGTCCTAATGACCATAATATATATTATGGACAACATGCTTCGAAAACTGAATGTCCGCAATATCTTATCAGTAGATATCGAACCGATCAAGTAACAAAAAGGGTGCCTCGAAAGGTTCTTCGTCATATTCCCATAATTCCACGTTTGTAGCGACTTTTCAGGTGTGAAAGCATAGCACAATTTATTGATTACCATGCATGTAACATAAGTGAATATGGTGTTCTTCGAATGCCTGTCGATGGTTCTGCATTTAGGGAAATTGAGGAAAAATGGGCATATTTCAAAGATGAACCTCGTAATGTTAGGATTTCATTGGCAGCTGACGGTGTTAATCCATTCGGAGAGCTTAGGTCTATTTACTCAGTGTGGCCTATTTTTGTTATCAACAATAA
>JZKD02S1256919.1:1027700-1041181 GCA_000966675.3 Picea glauca
AATAACCCTCTCTATTATTGATTGGGTGTTAGTTGATTCCCCTATCTTCCTTTTATTCAACCTTTTCCCAATGCTTCTAGTTTTATCAATGTAGTAATAATCCCCTACAACTACAACAACACCATCAAAATTTAATACTTTTGTAGAAAATGTGAATTACCGGGGATGACCATGATAGGGGTATACTCTCGTGAAATAATCTCCAACACGTACATTTTTGGAATTAATGGGATTCTCAGAGTATCATTTAATATTTTCTATCTTTTCCATTATGCTTCTTCATTTGTTTACTTATGTGTTTCATCCTCAACCATCAATCTTTCCTTTTCCATTCTCTAAGCCTCGACTTCTTCTTCCAATATCATGGCTTCCTCCTCAACTTTATTTTGTTGAATATCATTATACTGGGCCTTTGCTTCATCTTCTTTATTTTTTCTTCTTTCATAAGAAAGAGTTTTTAGTGCTTCTTCATTTTTCTTCTTTTCACATGTTTTAAATATTTCCTTGGGATCATTTTTCTGTTTCCCCTTCTTTGTTTGTATTTTCTAATATTCTTCATATTCCTTAATTATTTTTTGTTACAATTCATTTTCTTACTTAATTTTTTCTTTCTCGTTGGTTTCGAACTTCTTTTGGTCTTCTTCTTGAAGAATTTGAAATTGTTCCTAGAAGGTCCTCCTGTTTTCTTCTTGTTCTAATTGTAGCTCTTGTCTAACAACATCATTGCATAATTTTAGTAATACCTATTTATAGAAAATAACTCCTTTGAATACCTCTTCATCAAAATCGACTACATCTATATTGGAATGGGTGAGACCAACAGATCTAACATGAATGACTTCCAACTAATATGGGTCATGTCCTCTTTCCTTTCTAATGCATAAACATATCTCATGTTGTAACATCCCGCTCTGGTGCACTTAGTGAACTTATTCTTTGAGGACACTTGCTTGCAAGTGATCCAGATTATTATGCTATTAAAACTTTTGATTTTGATTATCAGGCATTATGGGTTGATGACATGTTGTTTTACTGCTTTGACATAGACAGGTGATATTGACTTGGTTTTACTGAGTGTGCAGGATTATGGACCTTAATGATGCAGTGACATCGATGGAACCCCTTGGACTCCAGATCGAGTCGGGGAGTGTACCATTGGGGTTTGATTGTTTTACTGTGATTTTAGTGCTTCTGATTAGATGATAGGATATGGATATATTTTGACATGATTCGTTGATGATGCAGGCTGACGATATCTTGTCGACTAGACTCACATGTGGAGTAAAGGGGTCATGCAAAATTACCAGAGATGTTGAGGGAGAGGTGTGGACAAAAACCCTGCCATAGCCTACTAGCACTCCCGCCATGGTTCAAACTGTAGGTTAATGTTTACCTAGTTTGGGAGGACCCACAATGCCGTGAGGGAAAACCGTGACAGTTGCTCACGATGATTCTAAGGGGCGCACAATAAGCCAGGGGCCTTATTCCTTAGAGGCCCTTAGTCTCCCACAAGTTCACCTGGCGGAGTTTTGACTCCAGGGGTTTTGATGTTTACCAAGTTAGTCAAGAGGCGAGTGGCACCCTTGGAGCACGTAGTGCGTCCTGAAGGGCACATCGCGCAAGGGAAACAGATGAGGTGATTGACACCATTGGAGCACCTTGTGTGTCTTGAAGGGCATGTCGCGTTGTTTTGATAAATGAATGAACCTAGTCAGCCTTAGGATGAACACAGTGAAAAGAATAAAAAAAAACAAACATTTTCCCTAATAAAATGTTGTCCATCGTGAAAGTTAAGGTCTAGGTCTAAATCATGCTAGTAGTAAAATTTTATCCTTTTATTAATTTTTTTTTTTGATATATAAATATAAATATATTTATGTAAAATAAATTTAAAAATAAATAAATAAAGAGTATGATCTTCGTTAAATCTTGTAACATAGAGGGTGTAAGAAATTTAATTTATTCAAAAAAAAGGAGAAAAAAAAATCTGTTGGAATAAAATTTAAAAAAAAGGGGGAATTAATTGTTTTATTATTTTGATAATTTAAAATATACTAATTAAATGAGAAAAGACAAAAATGGCTTAATTTCCACACCTGCCTTTTTGAGTTTTAATTAAAAAGGGGAAAGAGGGAAAATCTAAAATATTAAGAAATTAGGAAAAGAGGTAAACATAAAAAAGGGAAAAAGGGGGAACTTAAGGGAAAATGAAAAAAGTCAAACTTAGTAAAGTATCTACCATTTAAGAGATTTCTAATTTAAACTGAACTAGCAATTTAATATTAGGGAAGGCCATTAAAACCTGTAAGAGAATTTGGGGACACCCAGGAGTGATTCTAGGAGTAACTCTAGGTGGGTGATGGAAATAAAGATATGTAATTAATTAAAGAAATTAATTTAAGGAGGAATGAAAGGGATGGGTGACACTTGTACAGGGAGGAATTTTTAGGAACTAAATTTTAAAAACTTAATTAAACAAGATTTTAGGAAAGTAAGGAACCATGAAACTCTATATAATGAGGGGAGGAGATGGAGGTTGGATCTCTTCTGTTTTGCGTAACTTTACGCTGCAGAAATATCCACTTGACTGACTTAAATCGTGGGAGTTGGGATACGCAGCTCTGTGAGGAGTGGTAGCTCAGCCTTGCGAGGTGAGATGGGAGCTAGTCGAAATCTCTGGATAGTGAGTGCGTGGCCCCTTTGTGTCTTGGGAGGCTAAGGTGGAAGAAGAGTACCCCTAGCATTGGATGGGAGGTACTGATGATGTCTCATCGATTAGCACGCGGGAGTTGCAAGGAGCATGTTGGATGTCCACTCAGAGTGGGCGATCAGGCAATGATACGCTTTCTTCGTTTGTATGGTAAATTGTTGTAGAACTTATGCTTGGATCTGCATTTTTACTTGGGTAAGTGAACTGATTGTCTAGATGGTTTTCTGAAATTTTCTTAGCCTAGCTCGATGATAGATTAACTCCCATGGATTCATTTCCCCACACATCTTGACCACCTTGCTGTGTTGATTGTAACCTTCGTGGTTGTTTAGCCTTCATCCCTAGCCCACCAGTCCTCACCTGAGTAGTCGGCTAGGAGCCTGATCTACGGTCATCACCTTAGCATTAAAAGACCTATGGATCTCAATGCCCTGCTTTTCTGTGCGAGGATGATGAGTGAAGGACGAACCTGCCAGTCGTCTATCCCTTCCAATTTTTCTTAGTTAATTCATGGTCTTTCACTTTCTGGTGATGGATTTCTCTTCATTACACCACTTATCTCAGTGTTTTCGACTCTAGATATTCTCCTCATCCTACCCAAAAATTCACCCAGCGAATCCCCTTAAATTTTATTGTTGGCCACGATTTTAATCCTTGGCGTTGTTCTAGCTTGTTACACAAAAATTTTCTGTATTAATGAACATCATATTATGGTTAGATCTAGAATTAATAAAAGACAATGAATTGGACATGACACTGATTTAAATCTTACTTTACTGTGTTTGAGACTGCAATTAGATCTGGTGAATTTTAGACAGCGTGTTATCCTGGGATGACTGCAACTCTATCTTTAAGGGATCAATGTTATACATATACAGTTGGACATTGACAGAACTATCGAGGCATTGTTAAATAGATATTATGGGTCAGCATTGGAAGGCATTTTCTTAGATTTTGTCAGCATTGTTTGAAGCGATTGTTTGAAATATATATATTTATATGTAATATTAATGGTCTGTATAATAGTGGTGGATATTGTAATGGAATGATTATTCGTTTACGGAGCCACATATGCTTACTATTGGCGTGGGATGATGGATATCCATTTAGCCTTGATTTAGGCCAGTAAAAGAATTTGTCTCTGAAAATTGCTGCAATACGAATTGCAAGTCAGCACCTCATAAATTGAAATAATAATAAATTCAGATTTTGTATCTGAAACTTTCTATTAAAAATTCAGATCACACACAACGAATTTTAAATATTAAGGAAGATAACATTTTTTGTGTGTCTTAATGAATGACTGTGATTTACAGCAGCGAGTTTTTTTTTTTACCTTAATGAACAACAGAGTTTAAAGAAACCTCGATTTTTATCTCAAGGAGTGGTAGCGTTTCCTTTCTTCCTATGCAATGATGGATGTCATTATATTGACTGTGTTTTACACTAGTGCTCAACGTTGCTATTCTCACCTTTGTGCATCCCTTACACATTTCTTTCTCGACATTTTTTTTTGACGACTTGTGCGTCCTTCATGCAATTCCTGATATCTTCATTTTCATATGCATTCTTATTTCCTATTATCTGCATATTTTTATCTGTGGATGGTCTGTGTGTTCGCTTAGTGAACTATGTGCCCAAGAATCCTCGGTCTGTCACTTACCTTTAGTGATTTTTGAATTCACGGAACAACCTGCCTTGTAACTCCTTTGCACAAGAAACACTCCTATAGTAAATTGCGTAACGTCCTGGTGATGGTAGTAAATTTTTAAATGACATAAATTTTATTAGGTGAAAATTTGAAATATCTGTAAATTATTAAATGACAGTTGAAATGACAGTTTGAAATGATAGTTTGAAATAACAATAAATCATTAATGAAAGTTTTGGAATTGCAGTAAATTAGTAAATGTCATTTATTGCAATGGCAGTAAATTTATTAAATAATAGTTATTTGAATTAGCGGTAAATATAATGACAGTAGATTTATGTTGGGAAGGAAATTTATAATTAAGACAACATTGATTTATCCTTTACATTAACATCCGATGTAATTTACACGGTAGCTTTATGGATTGGATATTTTATATATTTACTTTTTACAACCATTTATTTGCATCTTGTTGACCGCCTCTTCATTTGAATAGAAACCTTTGAATTTAATTGACCAGACTTGTCCATTAGTTCAACATTTATTAAACTAGACTTGCTAAATCAGACTGCAATAATGTTATTTAGATTTTAATTATTAACCAAATTGAAGTTCAGACTTGCTCAATTGATGTGCCCTTATGGTTAAATTAGATGGTACCTTGACAACAGTTTATAATTTTATAATTTCTCAAATTGAAATGTAATAAGGATAAATTAGATTGAACATCAATGACAATTTGCAATTAGACATGCCCTGTTTAGAATGGAAACCCATGATTAAATAGATGATTTCCAAAAGAGTTACCTAGGATGCTTCCAGAGAGGGAATTGGAGTTTAATATAGACCTAAAACCAGGAAATAAACTGATAGCTAGAATGCCTTATCGGATGTCGACCCTGGAGTTACAAGAGTTGATAATGAAACTGAAGAAATTGATGGACCTGGGACTGATATGTCCAAGTGTGTCACCGTGGGGTGCGCCTATTATTTTCATACGAAAGAAGGATGGGTCATGGAGGATCTGCATTGATTATCATCAATTGAACAAGGCCATGATCAAGAATCAGTATCCATTGCCGAGAATTGATGATCTGTTAGATCAAATGAAGGGCGCAACGATGTTCTCAAAGGTCGACTTGCGATCAGGATAACACCAGTTATGGATTAAGTAAGATGATGTCCTTAAGAATAACTTTAAGACGAGGTTTGGACATTATGAGTTTATTGTTTTACCATTTGGACTGACAAATGACCCAAGGGTATTTATGAGTTTGATGAACGGGGTGTTCCGCGAGTACTTGGACAAGTTCATCCAAGTATTCATTGACGATATTTTGATCTACTCTCGGACGATGGAGGAGCATTACGAGCTCTTGTGCTTGGTACTACAGTGTCTGCGAGAGAAAAAACTGTATGGGAAGTTGTCCAAATGCTCTTTTTATCAATTGAATATTCACTACTTAGGGCATGTCATCTCCAGCGAAGGCATCATCGTGGATCTAGCCAAGGTCAAGGCTATTATGGAATGGCCTACATTGACAAATGTCCCAGAAGTGCGTAGCTTCATGGGTTTAGTAGGATACTATCAACGGTTCATCGAGGGATTTTCGAAGATAGAAAATCCGTTCAAGGAGTTGCAGAAGAAGAACAAGAAGTTTGTTTGGACTGAGAAATGCACGGAAGCATTCCGGAGGCTCAAGGAGTTGTTGACAACAACACCAATACTAAAGGTCCCTAACATGGATGAAGAATTCTTGGTATGAACTGATGCATCCAAGGAAGACTTAGGTGGATTCTTGATGCAAGACATAAAAGCAATCGCTTACATCTCGAGGAAACTAATAAGGCATGAGGAGAACTACGCGATGCACGATTTGGAGTTGTTAGCCATCGTATATGCCTTGAAGGTTTGGAGACACTACCTTGTTGGAAAAAAATTTGAACTAAAGACTAACCACTATGGACTACAACACATATTTACGCAAAGTGACCTGAACGCGCGACAATGGCGTTGGTCGAAATTTCTTAGCGAGTACGACTTCAATATTACTTACATAAAAGGAACAATGAACCAAGTGGCGGATGCATTGAGTCGAAGACCACACATCTTTTTGATGCTGCCTCTTCAGACGAATCTACGTGAAAAGAATCTAACTTTACAATGTGACGATGACTGGTACAAAGAGGTCGAAGGTTTTATTGGAAAAAACACAAAGATGGTACCATGATTTGAAAGATTTTCATTTGATAGTGATGGTTTATTGAGGTTTAAAAATCAGATCTATGTACCGTCGAATGATGATTTGAGGATGATGATCCTAAGTGAGGCTCATAGAGTAATTTACATGGCTCACCCAGGAGTCACGAAGATGAGGGTAGACCTTAAACCCTTATTATTTTGGAAGGGAATGAAGGTAGACATAGTCAACTATGTGGCCAAATGTCTAGAATGTCAGCAGGTAAAGGCTGAACATAGACACTCAGCAGGATTACTACAACCACACGCTATTCCATAATCAAAATGGGAGGTTATTTCGATGGATTTTATTGTTGGATTGCCACTGACAGTAAGGAGACATGACTTAATTTTCATAGTAGTAGACACTTTGATGAAGAGTGCTCACTTTATTCTTGTGTGTATGACATATCAGGCACCTGACATAGCTAGAGTTTTCATCAATGATATTGTGAGGCTTCATGGCATGCCTAAGAGGATTATATATGATCAAGGATCGGTGTTTACCGGATGATTTTGAATGAGTTTCCAAGAGGCCTTGGGAACCCAACTTAACTTTAGTACTGCGTATCACCTAGAGACTGATGAGTAGACCAAATGAAGGAACCACACCTTGGAGGACATGTTTCTCTTTTATGCGATGGAACAACAAAAGCGTTGGGAAGAATTCTTTCCACTGGTGGAGTTTGCTTACAACAACAGTTACCAGAGCACCATTAAGATGGCACCTTTCGAGTTTCTTTATGGGCGACTGTGCTGGATCCATTTGAGTTGGGATCGATTTGCGGATAGGGTCCTGGAGGGACCAGAAGCGATCCAAGAAATGGAAGAGCAAATAAAAACAATAAGACAAATAATTAAAGAAGCACAATATCTACAGAAGATTTATGCCGATGCGCACCGTGTCGACCGTAATTACGAGGTCGACGATCAAGTCTTCTTGTGGGTTAAACTGCATAAGAGTTCGATCAAGTTTGGGAAGGGAGATAAACTCTCTCCTAGGTTCATGGGCCCTTTCAAGATTGTGGAGAGAAAGGGGTCCATGGCTTATCGACTAGCCTTGCCTGATTCTTTGAGGCATATGCACGATGTTTTTCATGTATTTGTTTTGAGACATTATATTAGTGATCCTACACATTTTATTGACATGAGTTCCTGGTAGGTATTAGACAAGGGGGCGCTCATGGTTGAGCTGGTCCGCATCTTGGATCATCGCGTTCGACAACTATGACATCGAATGGTAGATCAGGTCAAGGTCTAATGGGACAATTATAGTCTGCACTCGACGACCTAGGAGGACGCATATGATATGCGCCAATAGTTTCCATTTTTGCTTGATAGATAGACACATGATACTGTGATACACTTTATTTTGGCATATATACTCTGAAACTTTGGGACAAATTTTAGACCAAGAGGGGGTGTATGTAACATCCCGCTTTGGCGCACTGAGTGAACATATTCTTTGAGGACACTTGCTCGCAAGTGATCCAGATTATTATGCTATTAAAACTTTTGATTTTGATTATGAGGCATTATGGGTTGATGACATGTTGTTTTATCGCTTTGACATAGGCATGTGCTATTGACTTAGTTTTACTAAGTGTGTAGGATTATGGACCTCGAGGATGTAGCAGCATCAATGGAACCCCTTGGACTCCAGATCGAGTCGGGGAGTGTACCATTGGGGTTTGATTGTTTTACTGTGATTTTAGTGCTTCTGATTAGATGATAGGATATGGATATATTCTGACATGATTCGTTGATGATGCAGGCTGACGATAGCTTGCCGACCAGACTCACATGTGGAGTAAAGGGGTCACACACGGCTACCAGATATGTTGAGGGAGAGGTGTCGACAACAACCCTGCCACAATCTACTAGCACTCCTGCCGTGGCTTGAATTGTAGGTTAACATTTACCTAGTTTGAGAGGACCCATGATGTCGTGAAGGCAGACTATGACAGTCACTCATGATGATTGTAAGGGGTGCGTAATAAGGTGGGGGCCTTATTCCTTAGAGGCCCTTATTCTCCCACAAGTTCACCTGGCGGAGTTTTGACTCCAAGGGTTTTGATGTCTACCAAGTCAGTCAAGAGGCGAGTGGCACCCTTGGAGAATGTAATGCGTCCTGAAGGGAACATCGCACAAGGGAAATAGATGAGGCGAGTGGCACCCTTGGAGCACCTTGTGTGTCTTGAAGGCCACGTCACATTGTTTTGATAAATGAATGAACCTAGTCAACCTTAGGATGAACACAGTGAAAAGAATTTAAAAAAAATACATTTTCCCTAATTAAATGTCGCCCATCATGAAAATTAAGGTCTAGGTCTAAATCATGCTAGTAGTAAAATTTTATCCTTTTATTAAAAAAAAATATTTTTTTTTATATATAAATATTTATATTTATATAAAATAAAATTAAAAACAAAACAAATAAAGAGTATGATCTTCGTTAAATCTTGTAACACAGAGGGAGTAAGAAATTTAATTTATTAAAAAAAAAGGAGAAAAAAAAATCTGTTGGAATAAAATTTTAAAAAAGGGGGGAATTAATTGTTTTATTATTTTGATAATTTAAAATATACTAATTAAATGAGAAAAGGGAAAAAGGGGTTAATTTCCACACCTGCCTTTTTGAGTTCTAATTAAAAAGGGGAAAGAGGGAAAATCTAAAATATTAGGAAACTAGGAAAATAGGTAAACATAAAAAAGGGAAAAAGGGGGAACTTAAGGGAAAAAGCGGAAAGTCAAACTTAGTAAAGTATCTACCATTTAAGATATTTATAATTTAAACTGAACTAGCAATTTAATATTAGGGAAGGCCATTAAAACCTGTAAGAGAATTTGGGGACACCTAGGAGTGATTCTAGGAGTAACTCTAGGCGGGTGAGGGAAATAAAGATAATTAATTAATTAAATAAATTAATTTAAGGAGGAATGAACGGGATGGGTGACACTTGTATGGGGAGAAATTTTTAGGAACTAAATTTTAAAAACTTAATTAAACAAGATTTTAGGAAAGTAAGGAACCACCAAACTCTATATAATGAGGGGAGGAGATGGAGGTTGGATCTCTTCTGTTTTGTGTAATTTTACACTGCAGAAATGTCCACTTGACTAACTTAACTTGTGGGAGTTGGGATACCCAACTCAGTGAGGAGTGGTAGCTCGGCCTTGCGAGATGAGTTGGGAGCTAGTCGAAATCTCTGGATAGTGAGTGCGTGGCCCCTTTGTGGCTCGGGGGGCTAAGGGGGAAGAAGATTACCCCTAGCATTAGCTAGAAGGTACCAGTGAAGTCTCATCATTCAGCATGCAGGAATTGCAAGGAGCACGTGGGACGTCCACTCAGAGAGGGCGAGCAGGAAATGGTATGATTTCTTCGTTTGTATGGTAAATTGTTGTAGAACTTATGCTTGGATCTGGATTTTTACTTGGGTAAGTGAACTGATTGTCTAGATGGTTTTATGAAATTTTCTTAGTCTAGCGCGATGATAGATTGACTCCCATGGCTTAATTTCCCCAGATGTCTTGACCACCTTGCTGTTTTGATTGTAACTTTCATGGTTGTTTAGCCTTTTTCCCTAGCTCACTAGTCCTCGCATGAGCAATCAGCTAGGATCCTGATCTATGGTCATCGCCTTAGCATTAAAAGACCTATGGATCTCAACGCCCTACTTTTCTCTACGAGGATGATGAGGGAAGGATGAACCTGCCAGTTGTCTATCCCTTCTGATTGTTCTCGGTTAATTCATGGTCTTGCAGTTTCTGGTGATGGATTTATTTGCATTACACCACTTATCTCAACATTTTCGGCTCTGGATATTCTCTGCATCCTACCTAGAAATTCACCCAGTGAATCCCCTTAAATTTTATTGTTGGCCACGATTTTAATCCTTGGTGTTGTTTTGGCTTGTTACACATAAATTTCCTGTATTAATGAACATCATATCATGGTTAGATCTAGAATTAATACAAGACAACAACTTTGACATGACACTGATTGACATCTTACTTTACTGCGTTTTGGACTGCAATTAGATCTGGTGAATTTTAGACAGCGTGTTATCCTGGGATGACCGCAACTCTATCTTTAAGGGATCAATGTTATACATATATAGTTGGACATTGAAAGAACTGTCGAGGCATTGTTAAATAGATATTATGGGTCAGCGTTGGAAGGCATTTTCTTAGATTTTGTCATCATTGTTGAAGCTATTGTTTTAATAACATTGTTGATATCTCAGATAGGCTTCTATTGATAACGGTTTTATTGGACAACCACCATTTATATATATATTTATATGCAATATTAATGGTCTGTATAATAGTGGTGGATCTTGTAATGGAAGGATTATTCGTTTACAAAGCCACATATGCTTACTATTGGCATGAGATGATGGATATCCATTTAGCCTTGATTTAGGCCAGGAACTGACAAAAGAATTTGTCTCTGAAAATTGCTACAATACGAATTGCAAGTCGGCACCTCATAAATTGCAATAATAATAAATTCAGATTTTGTATCTAAATTTTTTTGTTAAAAATCCAGATCACACACAACGAATTTTAAATATTAATGAAGATAACATTTTTTTTGTGTCTTAATGAATGACTGTGATTCATAGCAGCAAGTTTTTTTTTTTACCTTAATGAACGACATAATTTAAAGAAACCCTGATTTTTATCTCAAGGAGTGGTAGCGTTTCCTTTATTCTTGTGCAATGATGGATGGCATTATCCTGACTACGTTTTACACTTGTGCTTGGCATTTCTATTCTCACCTCTGTGCGTCCCTTACCCAATTCTTTCTCGGCATATTTTTTGACGACTTCTGCATCCTTCACACAATTCATGATATCTGCATTTTCATATGCATTATTATTTCCTATTATCTGCGTGTTTTTATCTGTGGATGGTCTTCATGTTTGCTTAGTGTCGAGGACTCCTTGGTTTGTCACTTACCTTTAGCGACTCGCGAATTCACGGAACAACCTGCCTTGTAACTCCTTTGCACAAGCGACACTCCTATAGTGAATTGGGTGACGTCCTGGTGATGGCAGTAAATTTTTAAATGACATAAATTTTATTAAGTGAAAGTTTGAAATAGCAGTAAATTATTAAATGACAGTAAACAAGGAAATTTACATAATTGTTAACCATTTAACTTGCTGCGCCATTTAATCAATAAGTAGGAATCTGCTTACCATTCATAGTGTTGTAGCAATTGTTCTAGAATTTAGTAAGGCAATTAATATAGCATTTAACATTGCAATTAACAAGCTAATTAACTATAGAAATGGTTCTGGTAAATTCGCGGTCAGTCCAACAAGCTCAGTCAACATTCTAAAGGAAAAAATCATGGGTAATTACAACAAGCTCTGCCAACATTCTAAAGGAAAAATCGTGGGTAATTACAACAAGCTCCGACAACATTCTAAAGGAAAAATCATGTGTATTTAAAAAACAATCAAAGTCAACTTTTAAAGGCAATAATCGTGGGCATTAAACAATGGTCTCAGACAGGTTTTGAATGGAAAACCATGAACATTTAAACAATGATCTCAGACATGTTTTGAATGGTAAAATCATGAGCATTAAACAATGGTCTCAAACATGTTTTGAATGGTAAAATTGTGAGCATTAAATAATGGTCTCAGACATGTTTTGAATGGAAAAATGTGAGCATTTAAGCAATGATCTCAGACATGTTTTGAATGGTAAAATTGTGAGCATTAAACAATGGTCTCAGACATGTTTTGAATGGTAAAATTGTGAGAATTAACCAATGGTCTCAGTCACGTTTTGAATGGCAATTTGTGAGCATTTAACCACAATCTTAGCCATGTTTTGAATGGAAAAATCGTGGGTAATTAATCAGCTATCATAGTCTCATTTTAAAAGGGAAAAACATGTACAGGGACACACCAGAAGGGCATTCATGGATATCCGTGACAGAACTTAAAAAATTCCAAGACTCTTAGGAACCTAAAAATTCAATAAGGGTGGGTGAGCTAGAAATTTTGAAGATAATCTATCAGAACTACTACTAATAGATTCATCTACTACATTTTGTAATGATATATTAATTGCTATTTATTATTAATTTGCATCTAAAATTTATTACTTAAGAAATTCAATGTTCTCAAAATCATTTGAGATGAAAAATTTCAATATTATCAAAATGAACATGCATTTTTTTCTTTTTGTTCTTCAAATGGGTATTTTTAGTTTTTTTGGGGGGGAATAATCACATCAAAAATAAAAATGGTGTTCATGAAAATGTGTAGATGAAATGTCACTTTTATATTACTCTATTTTGATAAACAATAAAAAATATTGCATAAATCCATAAAAGAACAAAATATAGTCCATGTACTAGTGCAATCCATGTAGATTGTGAGCATATTTTTTACTTTTAAAATGAATATCCATCACTAAAAAATTTACTCAATATATTTACCTACTAGTTATTACTTAATATCACTAAACGTTTGAAATAAAAAGTTGGACAGTTTGAATTTTTTATGAATTTTTTATAAAATACAAAACGTTTGAAATGACTGTGACTTGGTCGCAGGGGGCCAGCCATGTGGCCAAGACATGGGCATGCCCACATATTGGACACAGGGTTGGCCCCCTACAGTCAAGTCATAACCAATTTTAATAAGATATTATCTATGCATAGAAAAGAAGGGCATTTGAATCTAAATCTTTAACAACAGAGTGACAGATGGAATATTTTTCTTGTGGCCGACTGCTCAGGCACAGACTAATATCTTTACCTATAATTTGTTTTTAGTGACAATAAATGCTCTATAATTCCTGTACTTAGATGTATAATTTATTTTTAGTGGCAGTAAATGCTTTATAATTCAATG
>JZKD02S1256919.1:1055374-1070360 GCA_000966675.3 Picea glauca
TGTAAATATAATATAAGATAAGATAATAAATACAAAGGGATAAGATAATAAATAAATGGATAAGGACATTAATGAAAGGAAGAGTCGGTGAAGGGGGAATATGACGAGGAGATCCTTATGGTGGAAGACATTCTTTTGGGGGAGGAGGATTTTATTTTGGGAGGAGGAAGCATTTTGGAGGGGGACGGGAGTACTTGTTTCTTGGATTGGTTTTTGTGGTTCTGTGGTTGAGTTATGCAGTCTTGGAGTATCATTGCAGGGGGCACCGAGTTGCTAGGGGTTTTGGGCACGGGGGCCAGGATTCCTTTCGGTTTCTTGGAGCTAGGGAGCTGAACAGGCTACTCCTAGCTGGCTGAGAGGATAGTCGGTTTGGGCAGAGTTGGTCAGCGCATCAGGCAACAGCAAAGCAGCAGACTGGACAACCGGGTCAATGGAGAAATTAGCATCAGAAAGAGGTAAGTTTGTATTATTCAGTTAAGTAATTCTTATTCTGTTAAGAAATTGTTGTTCATTATTTAATTTAACATGCTTATATGCTGAATTAAAAGAATTTATTGAGTTTTCTGCGTAGAAGTAGAAGTTTACTGTTTCAATTTATGGTTTTAATAGAATTTAGTTAATTAGGTCTCTACATATTTATATATTTTTAGTTATTTTGATTATTGTGACATCTAGGTTAAAGTGTAGAAAATGAGTTAAAACCATTAATATCTTAGATGATGTTGATATTAAATACAATTAGAAAATAAATAGATAAAATAGAAATGTAAACATTTCATCTTAGGATAATGAATGTAAGGCTAAAACCCCATTGTTCAAGATATGACAACAATGTTCAAAGAACATAATAAATAATTCTTCATGAATAGGATTGAAGCCCATTACTCAAATCAATGTACAAATAGTTCACGTGGACGTGACATAGCACACACTATACATTGGATCTACTTCATGTGCAGGTTCTCTACAACATCGTTATTCACTTTGGGACTTATAGGTCAAGCCTATTTTTCCTTTATTACACATATCCTACAACAAATCGGTGAGTGAAAAATAATAATGTTCTCTTTTGACATGTGCGTTGGGTGGGAAGATGGGATGTAGAAAATTGGATATCCGATTTTTATTTATTAAAAATTTTCATAGTAATATCTATTTTGATATTTTAACATTTTTTTTTGAAGAGTAAGGTATATATTCATGTTGGTGCACAATTTGACTACTTAAATGATGAAATTAACATATACAAATTTTGTTGACATTTTTTTTTAAGAGTAAGGTGTATATTCATGTTGATTTTAACATTTTTTTTTGAAGAGTAAGGTATATATTCATGTTGGTGCACAATTTGACTACTTAAATGATGAAATTAACATATACAAATTTTGTTGACATTTTTTTTTAAGAGTAAGGTGTATATTCATGTTGGTGTATAATTTGAGTATTTAAATGATGAAATTAACATATAAAAACTTAGATTTGTGTATAGGATAAGGATTACTAGTGTGTGGGGTTATTTTTTTTTTGAAATTATTATTTTATATTTATTTTTAAATTAATAAAGTGAATAGTTCTTGAAATTAATATGTCATAGTTGGTTCAGTTTTTACGTCTCTTATTATATATATATTTTTAAAACATTGAGGAATGTGAAATTAATAGGAGAAACATTATCAATGTATTATGTCCATTAATTAGTTATGATATAGGAAAAATAGAAAAAATAAAGATTACACACACATAGGTTTATATATGTTTGCAATTTTATCATCTATGACTATGTGTAACATATTGCAACACTTAATCAAAACAAAAAATATTGAAAAATGAAAAAAAAAACAAAAACAAAAAAAATTGCTATGATTTATGCATTCCATATCATTGAATTGATTGTTTCAAACATAGTTTTGAAAAAAACACATAGGATTGGAGATGAGACATAACAAGTGACAAATGTGTAGGATAATTTTATTAAATATAAATGCATCTTATGAAATTAAAACTTTCTAAATGTGTTATGTTTTCTCTTGTATTTTTAATTTCACATCACATAAATGAGTTCACTCTTTAGTCATACATAACACATGCAATATTTTACACATTAAAAAACTACATTGAACATAGACACATGCATATTATTATTAGTGAATATAAACACACCCATTTCACAATCTACATCTAGTGCATGATACAGTATCATTTATCTTGGTGTTGCGCACACCCAATAATAAACAAATAAACAAATTCAATCAATGCAATTGAGTTGAGGAATCATTTGAATTATGGAAAACACCCTTGGGGAAAGATCCTAGTGTCTACACAGTAATAATAAACACATTTATTGACTTAATGAGAACTGTGACCTCAAAACAAGAAATCTCGCCCAAAAAACCCATATTTTTGCATAAAAAACATCAAAATCAACCCCCAAACCAAAAAGTGGTGTTAGCGGTAGCACCATTTTTTTAAACATGGTCAAAATTACAACATTTTTCAAACATCAACACCTAAAACAAATATGTTTTTGAATTTTTTTTTTTCAAAATGTTAAAATTTTAGATAATTTGAAATCATATTTTTAACACTTGTTACTATTAAAACAAAAACCTCAAAAACAACCATCAAATTGAAAAGTACTACTACCAGTAGCACCCATTCTAAAATTAGGGTATGAAAATGACACATTTTTATATAGTGGTAAAACAACTCATCATTATTGTAAACAAAGTTCTAAAATCAACTCTTGAATGATTAATTTTAAAAATATAAATTATCACTCAAAACACAAGTTAATACACATTTCCATGAAAATATCACAATATATTTTAAAAAAATTAAATGCAAGTTACATTGAATTAAACATAAATTATTTCTTAAAAGTATTGTTATATTGTCCATATTCAAAACATATGACCTAAAAAATTTTATTATATTATCCATAATCAAAACATATAATTCATAAAACATAAAAAAAGATTAATAACTTCATGTAAGATCATACGTAAGTTCAATGCTTATTTCTAGTTACCATACAAACATCATATGAATAAAAAATATATAAAATGTTTCATACACTTATTCAGATTGATTCATGGTTTCTCAAATAGCATCAGAGTCTACATTTTCTTTAGATGAATGATTGGATAAAAATGTAGATGATCCTTAATCGTCTCTATTGTTGACTAATGCACCATCTGAGTCTACATGCATGCCCAACATTTTAGATGTCAAATGCCTTTTGTAATGGACCTCAAATTTGTCATAAAATAAATAAATTCTCATGCATTCATTCTCCAATTCCTTAAACAGATTCAAAATTAAAGGAAAGTAGGCCTTTATATTCCTTGTTAAACTTTGAAAGTTTGATAGAGTCCTGATTGTCGACGAATGACATTACTAACCATATTGCAATATTTTAACAACGTTCATATGTGAACATACTCCACATTTCAATATTCCATTATAGTCCTAAAATTATGTTAACCTTCATATATATATGTCTATACATTAGGTTTAGGACTACAAAGGGTTTAGGACTTATGGACCTAAACTTTATGCAGAAAGTTAAACTCAAATTCTTATTCAAAGGAACTCACGTATCAAGGATAATCGTATTGGGGTCAGGTTATACACCTTTGCGAAGGGTTAACGATTAACATAAGACTTTTTCGAAAAGCATTCCCTGGACATGTGGTGTTCACGCAAATTCGGTATAAAGGTTGTTCTGTAAAAATTACCCCATGCTATCAACTCTTTTGACTCCACTTGTTCTACCTGATGTTTCAACTAAACATTGTGTTAATTGAATTAATATCAGTTAGGGTTATTAGCTTCCATGAGTCGCACATGCAACTTCTTTTATTATGTAACCCATTAAATGTGAAAGGAAGGGACAATTCAGACGAGAGTTAAACTATGGACCGACCATTAATGGGTCATGGTGTATGTGAATTATGATGCCATCACCCAACCCTTCATCCAATATGGATGCACCAAATCTAATTCATCACATGGCCTGACCCTTCTTTCGTACCAGCAACATTCCTTCCATGCGATAAGATTTCTTTAGGGTTATAGTGGTTTTACTTCTATCATATTGAGGTTCTATGAAAACTTAACTCTGTGACTCAGTTTTCTTGGTGAGGGGAAAGGCAACTCAAGGGACTTCCGTGATGGAGGTGGGCACCTCTATCCAACCACCCTGGTAAGTTTCATACTATCCCTGTATTTCTCGTTGTGGATTGGTACCTGAGTTTTTCACCACAATGGGATAAACATGTGCGTTGTAACATTTATACTGACTGTTAGTAAGTTACCCGCCCTTATCGTCAATCTCAAAGGAAAGAATTATGATATATCCTCACTACTGGTAAGTAGCTTCACTATCTCATTTCCATCTATTCAAGTTTCTCGAAAGGGCTCGACATTTTGTTCTTTTGTTTCCTTGGTGTTTCCAAAGGGTTTTCGTAAGTGTTTTACCCTTAGGCCTTGTCGCTCCCAACACTTCTTCATTGTTCTGTGTCATCATTTGGTACTAAGTCTCTATGAGACTTCCCAAATACTCCGGTCCAGAAGTTAACTTGTTAGGGTAGGTTTTTATAACATTATCTGTCGTGGTTGGTTATCCTCCTTGTGGTGTCTGAATACTATTTAATTTACCTAGTTCTGTTTATTTATCTCTGTGAGTCCTTTTGATTGTACAACATTTTCATCGATAGCCCGTAACTTAATATGAAAATGGTGAACAACCATTTTATAAAATTTCTTCAGTAGATCTTGAATTGATGATAACCCTCGGGTTCAGAAGTCCTATACTATGAAAAACTATTCATTTGCAAATTCTGTACTGACTGGCCGTGGTCTTAAACTATGGAGAAGAGGGTCTGAATACTCCATGCTAAGTTAATTTTTCATTATACCGATTCATGTATTGAAATTAGACACTCTCATATCATCTATTTATTGGCTTTGTTTCTTACGAAGATCATAATTTAGTGCATTCTCTGTGACTCGTCTGTTTCTCTGTATAACTAAATTATACCCCATTCACTATTTAATGTTTCTGTCTCAAATTGGTGTCGGAACTCCTGTACAATTGTGAAATTCATTTTTCCTTATAAACCCTTCTTCTTTTTAAATAAATATACACCATTCGTTGTTTAATGTTTTGTCTTGAATTGGTGTTGGAACTCCTATACAGTTGCGAAATTCATTTCTTCTTATAAAAAACTTCTTATTTGTACTGGATATTATAACTAATGATGGGGCTCTATTTGATGCAAGGGTACCCATCACACTGATTGAGCTCACTCCTCCCCTTTCAGTCTGTCGACAGGACATGACTAGGATTGGGAGCATACCTATGACAATTCTAAGATAAGTAAATATCCTGTCAATTCATATCTTCGTTGTGTTATATGGGTTATCTAATTCATGTTTTGTTGGGTCTTTGTCTGTTACTAAGAAAAACGTCTTGTCCTTTTGTAGGTTTTCATGGATGTTGCGATGTATTAGAATCAAGTCCTGCTTAAGAAGGTATTCTGGTTTCCAATAAGAAAAAAACTCTTAAAGGATTTAGGAATAAATCCTGGTGATGGTTATCGCTTCAACATTTTTATTTAAGACTGATTTGATCCGAATCTTTAGATGTATAGACCATTGAATTCTATGATAAAGGGATGATTTAGTTCTCCTTCCTGTTGTTCAACTATTGTGGATTACTTAAATAGTCTCTTCACTATGAACTTATTGAAATATTCAAGACAGATAGCAACGTTGTGATTTATAGGAGTATCGTTGGACTATACATCGATTTTCTTAGTATAGTTAGGAACGAAATATTTATCCATAAATTTCTCGTGTCAAGCATTGAAATTCTTTCATGTAAGGTAGAATATGCAATAATTGTACACATATACTCCTGTATATATATAATTATATAGGTATTGATATATAGATATTTATCTCAATTTACCTGAGTGAATCTTTCAAGCATCATTATTATTCGCGTTGTCGACAAATTCTACAACCTAATTATATAACCCACGGGGTTATGATTGTGTGCAAATATAAATGAGTATAATACTCCTAAAATTTGTTTTTCTAGATTTCTTTAAATTCTTGCATAGGTTAAAATTTCACTACAAAATTTGAATACTTATAGGCGTATGATCTCATGACAGGTAGAAATTTCCAGAATTTGTGTTTTGGGATTTTCATGGTTAATTTATTATTTTATGCAGGGTAGATCTATCCTTGACACGACTAATACACAGTATCTTTATAATACCATTTACTTTCAAGATTTAGATCTATTCCTGCTACGGATAATACACATTGATTTATAATTCCATACATTAATATAATGGTTATGTTCCTACAACTGATCACATATTGTAACTATATGGATGTATTCTTTAACAAAGTAGAATGTTCCTACAACAAAGAACATACAATAACCATATAGATGAATTCTTTAGTAGAATAGATCATTCCTACAACAGATAATATACAATAATATTATAGTTTCATTCTTTAGTAGAATAGATTATGTCTACAAAAGGTATCATACAGTGACATTATGCTTCCCTTGATTCACATATAAAAAGTAGGTATCCATCCAATAAAAGAAGACATATATACTATTAATAATTTCATCAATAAAAATACAACAAGAGGGGAGTAGATGTACATATCTAGATAAGTGTTGGAACAACAAAGGGAACAACCAAGTTCCTCCCAACCTTAGAACAGGGCAGACAAATCACTTGTCTTATTCACCCCCTAGCCCGACCATGAATCCACGAGGGCTAACTTGGAACTCCTACTCAACAATCCCTTTTATTTTCAATAATCCACTCCTTGCCTCACACTCAGCAAGTAGTGTTTGTAACAACAAGAGACAAATTTATTTTCTCTATCATACTAGATAACTTCTTGCCTCCTCACACATGTCATATATCAAAACCAAAAATGCCTAGGTCTTTTTCCCCTTGGTAATTTTCGTAGATTTCCAAATCCCTAATTTTTAGGGGCTTCCAATGGACAAATTCCTGATTTTCCACTTGTAACAATCCCTGAGGTAGTTCCAACATGTTCCCCACTTATGGAGTCATGGTCATCTAATTTCAACATGGTTGTTCCATTTTTCCTCCAGAAATAATTATAAAATATTTTGTTTCATACAAATGTCATAGTCAAGTAGTAAGTTGGGTCAAATCAGATCTCTGCCCAATAGTCATAATCATTAATTACAATTAACCAAATTCAGAATTCAGAATTGCCGTAAATGGCAAAAAAATTCCAATTTTGAATTTACCAAAAATGAAATAATTTTCCTAAGAAATTTCAAATTCAAAAATAATTTATTTTGGGGTATGTTACACCTTTTTTATGTATGACTAGGTTCAACAAACTCCCATCTTGCATTTATTTCTTGTGGAAACAACCTAATGATAATCTATGTTGTTTTGGAGCGAAGAGTTCCTCTATTTGTCAAACCATCCTTATTATCTGTTACTAAACCCATTTAAAGGTCTTCCACGGCTTCACATTGTGCACATGGCCTTCGCAAACCAATACACATTTCACTTTCCTCTGCTTGTGTAAACTCAATAACACCTTAATATTCTTGTTGAACTTTAACAATGTTTGTTTCTTCAGATTCATTTGGCATATTTTGTGGCAAATGAAATGGAGCCTTCAACAATGTATCTTCATTTGTTAAGCTTGAAATTGTGTCACTTTGACTATTGAAAAAATACTCCCACAAAAAAAAATCAACAACATCTGTAACATCCCTCTCTATTGAGCACATGTTGTTGACTTATTCTTTGAGGACACTTGCGTGCAAGTGATCCAGTTATAGTACAATGTTATTTGTTTTGACTATGGATTTTACATGATGATGTTGATGGGTTTTTATTTATTGTTACTTGATATATGTATTGACAGATGATGTTGACAAGTTTATTTGAGTGTGCAGGACACATGATATATTATAGATGATGATGGCATCAATGGACCTCCTTGGACTCCATATTGAGTTAGGGAGTGGATTGTATTGGTTTGAGTATTTCATTTTATTCATATGTGGCATATGATTGATTATAGTATGATTTTTTATATGGATCATTCACAATGTTTTGTCAATGGATGCAGGTTGACGATGCTTGTGAATATGACTCACATAAGGAGTAAAGGGGCCATGCACATAAAACCAAACATTGAGGGAGAGGTTTGGAAGAGTCCCTCAAACAACCTACTAGCACTCTTGTTCTTGCTCAAATTTTACATTAACGATTACCTAGTTCAAGAGATCCATGATGTCGTGAGGGCAGAATGAGACAATCACTCATGAATATTTATAAGGGGCATGTAATAAGGCTGAGTCCTTATTCCCTAGAATCCCTTAATATCTCAAAAGGTCGACTAAGTGGAGTGTTGACTCCAAGGGTTGGAAAAAATACCAAAACCATTCAAAAGGTGAGTGGCACCCTTGGAGCACAAGAGTGTGTTTTCAATGGCACGTCACGTAATTAAAAACTAGAGTTAATAAATTTAGGTGGCCTAGAAAACATTGAGTTGATTTGACATTGACGGATTTAAAATAATTAATTAAACAGTGTTTTTATTAATTTTAAATCCCCATAAAAGTCTAAGCCTATTCTAAGACAAACCCTAAGTCTAAGTCTAGTTAGGGGATTAAAATAAAATGTTAAATAAATTCAAATATTAGAGATAAATCAATCTAAAGAAAAAGTGAGATAAATCTAAAGATTTGATACAATGCACATGTGTGCAAGAAAATACTAAAATGGAATTTTAAAATAAGAAAGAAATAAAGTATGAGAGAATAGGTGTACACATAGAATGGTATCTAGAGTCTAGCTACCACTAGTCTAACTAAAAGACGACTCCTATTTTAACTCTAACTAATATTTTGTAAGTAGAAAGTCATTAAATGAGAATTTAGAGAATAGAGAGACAACTAAGAGTGATTTAAGGAACACATTTGGGAAATGTGAGGGAAATTGACTTTTAATTAAAATAAAATATCTAATTACTTGTGCAACTTGGGGAGAGGGTGACAAGTGTGAGGGTGAATAATTCTAATTTATTTAATTAAAAAGAAAATTAATTGTGCATGTGGGCATGTGTCAGTAAGTAAATTCCTATAAATAAAATGGTCTAGATGGGAAAGAGGAACACTAGTTATTGGTAATGTTATTCTACCAAAATCATTTTGACTAGTTTTACTTGTGAGAGTTGGGATACCAAGATTGATATAGAGTGGTGGCTCTACCTTGTGAGGAAACATTGTAGCTAGAGTATTTTTGGTTTGTGTGTGATTGGTCCCTTTCCATCTTGGGGAGCTAAGGGGGAAGAAGAGTACCCTTAGAATTGGCTGGGAGGTAACAATGAAGTCTCTGTGATTAGCAAGCGAGAGGAAGGAAGTAGTGCCATTTGCTGAAGAACATCTTCGAATTTTTCATCTTCGGTTACTGTATTCTTATTTCAGTTTTTTAATTTTATTAAGTTAAAATTGTATATATAGTCGCTAGAAATATTCTTGTAACTGTATTTTTATTTCTGATATCGAATTGGAAAGTTCTTGATGGGTTTTGTGTAATAAAATAGTTTATAGAATGTGATGCCATTTCAATTTCTCAACTAAGTATTTGTAATTTGTGTTAGAGCTCTTTTCATTTGCCAATCTATTTTAATTTACTTGTTCGCTGCTAGATGGATTATAAATGGAGAAAGTTAGAAATTTTATCTGTTGCTAGTTGTTTTTAATCCAGACATGATTTCTTCTTGGTCGCTACCATTGATTGGTATTTTAGATTTTTATTTTAAATTAGATTTGTAATTATATTAAGATTTTTACTTGTGTAATATTTTTTTAGAAAACCATTGTAATGGTGTTGCATTTAAAATCTGAAATGACAAGTTCTTGATAGTTTTGTGAATTCTAGAGAGAAGATTTCTAAATATTATTGTCATTTCAAATTCTCAAGATAAGAAATGGACGTTGTTAATATATGGATGTACATATTTTGAATTTCGAGTTCATTGTCTTGATTATCATTGAAAAATTCTTAATTTAAATTTTCTCCATGCCCTTGATTTTTCCAACAAAGATGATAGCCGATTATTCCTTTCTTATTTTTTTTTTATTTCAAAATTGGTTATTGATTGTGCATGGAACATTAGCATTCGATGGAAATTTCTGAATAACAAAATTCTTGTAGAATGAACCTCCAATAATGCGTTCCTTACTATCTCCAAATTTTTTAGTTGTTGTTCTGCGTGAGTAAATCAATTTCTATTGAACAAGGGGTTGTGGTGTGATTGTTGCCCCATATTTTGAATAAACTAGAAATTTACCAATTGAGTGTTTGATTCCTCTTTGGTTGTCTTGAATGTTAAAAAATTATGCTTGTTAGGATTTAATCTGGAAATGAACTCAGAGATACAATAAATTATTAACATTCCTGAGTACATATTTAATTAATTTATTGTCCTTCCTTGAAGCTTAACCATTACCAAATTTTTATTTGTTGTCTGTAAATTTTAATTTGAAATTATCAAGAATTTAGTTATGTTTCAAGGTCTGGAACAAGTGTTGGATCAGGTGTCAGATCAAGTGTTCGATACAGGGTTGGATTAGGTTTCATATGGAAATGTCTCTCTTGAAAATAATAGTGTTAATTAACCTGTTCGTGTCTGATTTTCCGATTTCTAGTTAACTGATTTTTGTATTGATTTTCCTCATTTTAAAATAGTGGTAACATTCGTAGAGTTAACACCAAGAAGGGTGAGTTTTGTAATTTTTTTATTGGATTGGAATATACACATTCACTCATGTTTTACCTATCACTTCTACTTATTGACAGACCCTGCATCAAATTTATTTTCCCTTCCTCTAAGGCTATACAAGTAATAAAATTGTTTTTGCTGCTTGTTGAAATTAATATAAATTATCATAAATTAGTGTCATATTAAGTGTTAGATCAAGGTATGGATTTAGTGTCAGATTAAGGTCTAGATTGAGTGTTAAATTAAGTTATGGAATGAATCTTAGATTATTCTACACACCGGATCAAGGGTTTGGATCAATTCTAGAACTCCTTCTTTTGTGTTTTTACTTGGAGATAAAATTTAGCATTTGAATATATTTTAATTATTAAACATAATATTGGTATTCCCTTAACTCCTTTAATGAATTTTTAAGATAGTGATGAAGGAGCATTGTTAACGATCACACAGAGTAGGACCACTCAGTGCATGAGAATCTTTTCGAAATGTCAATGCTGATAGTTACAATGAATATTGAAGCACGCCTGAACTCAGTGCTGGAAAATATTCTGAAGCATGCTTGAACAATTGCGAGTGAAGTGAGAGTTTCCACTCCTTCTCTGTAATGCGACTGGACTAAAATAGTCGTTAGGTTAAGTTTTGGAGTCAGGGGGAACCCTAAGAACCATTTGAGATAAATATAGGTTTTGTACACCCAAATGAGGCTAGATGCAAGTTAGTAGGAGATTTGTGAGTTTGTTTTTGTTGGTTTGATTGTAACTGTAACCATTTTATTTTGAATGAATACAATAGAGGAAAATTGATCCAATGTGTGTGGATGTTGTTATTTCTTGTGAATTTCAGTAGTCAGGGGGAACCCTAAAAACCATTTGAGATAAATATAGGTTTTGTACACCCAAATGAGGCTAGATGCAAGTTAGTAGGAGATTTGTGAGTTTGTTTTTGTTGGTTTGATTGTAACTGTAACCATTTTATTTTGAATGAATACAATACAGGAAAATTGATCCAATGTGTGTGGATGTTGTTATTGCTTGTGAATTTCATGTTGTTGTTGTTTCTGTAAATGAATGTATGGAACTATGAATGTTAGGATAAGTTTTAGTTGTTTCTCTTATGTTGAAATCAGTGCAAGGTGTGCACACAAAATGAAAGGAGTGTGTTGATGGGATTTGTTTCGGGTACAAAGCTCAGTAGGGATAACACAAAACTTTCCCTTTGAAAGGAGTGCAAAGTGAATACTGCATGGTGTGCACATTCATCCACAAGAACTTAAAACTTTCGTAAAAGTTGGTTGCAAGGTGGGCATTGAGCAAAAGGAGAATGTTAGAAGGGCGAGAAGAATTTATTTGAAGAAACCCTTTGGAACTTAGTTTATGGAAATCTCGAGAATGAGAGGAGTGCGTGGGAATTTGAAACCCTTTAAGGACCAAGCTCATAAGAGATATAACTTTTCATAAGTGTTAATGAGATCCAAGATTCAGACTCGCAGGACGAGAAAAGGTCAAAAACCTTTAAAGCCTTAGAAAATATTCTAAGTCGGAAGAAATCTGAAGGTCAGGAGGAGGAGAAACAATGGTTGTTGGATCAAAGAACAAAGGATCAAAATCTGTTAGATTCAAAACAAAGTGCATGAGCTTTAATGCTTCGCACACACAAGAGAGAGAACCCATCGAGGTTTGCGACTTGAAACTTATGAAGTCTGAAGTTTCGGATTTCTGAAATGAAATCTCAATCTGTCGATTGTTTGAGGTGGAATTGATCCATCAGATCATCCAAACTGGACATTAGGTGTTAGATCAATCAAGTGAATCTGAGCTGTCAGATATCGTGAGTTTGGAAGGAAGGAAGTTGGAAACTTGATATTCCCGAAGCGCGAAGAGTCGAAGAGCTGAAGTGAAGTTGGACCATTAGATCCATAGAGGTATGTGTCGTTGGGTCGCGATATCTAGATGAAGGAAAAGGTGAGGCATTGAAACACCTGAAGCCTGTATATTCAAAGAGTTGAGGGTTATCAATTTGTCAGTGGACACTTGTCAGCATATCGCGAGCTCCACGAAATTTTTCATGGGATTTTAAGTTTGAGAATTGAGATTGCCAAAGTATGAAACCTGATGAAGATCTTGACCATAAGTCGAGAGGAGGGTCACAGGACCATTGATCCAAGTTTAAAGTTCAAGCACCTGACATAAAGGCAGGATCGTTGATCATGGGGATAGGTGTATGTCGATCATCCTCTCAAGAGGATTGGAGTACGGAAGAAAGCAAGGTTTGAGATTCAGAAAATCGAAAGTGTGGAGACCCACAGAGATCACAGTTGTTGATTGAAGGGGACTAGTGTCACTAGATCTTCTGCTCTAGAATAATTGTCTTGAATGGAAACAGAGGTTTGAGATTCAAGAATTTTGAAGTCCCAAATTCCGAATCAACCACAGTAGTCAATCGGGGAGAAGGAGATCCAAACTGTTGATTCCAAGGAATAGATTTCAGTCATCCGTCT
Organism: Picea glauca; assembly: GCA_000966675.3. Taxonomy (NCBI): domain Eukaryota; kingdom Viridiplantae; phylum Streptophyta; class Pinopsida; order Pinales; family Pinaceae; genus Picea; species Picea glauca. The sequence goes on from JZKD02S1256919.1 coordinate 1,068,693, forward strand.
CGAAGCACCGTCAAGACCTTGAGATCAATGGTCATCTCACATTACAAGGAAAGGAGTTTTGTGGACTTTAAAAAGTTGAGGGTGAGTTGCAATCCATACCATGGTTTTGCTAGGAAGACATGTGGAGGCTCGAGGAGAATTGTGTTAAGCCCTAATATTGACTCGTTACCCCTTAATTAGGGCATATTACATTAGTAAAGTTATTTTATTTATGTCGGATTTATTCCATTAGTTGTAATTATACCTCCTAGTCTCCTATATATACCAAGGAGACATTTTCATTTGGAATCATCTTGTACTTGAACATTTTAGTGGGGTAAAAGGAGGTTTCCCCCTCGAAGAGGCTTATTATCTGAATTTATCTCTTTTTCAAGGCATTGAGTACTTTTTTGGAGGTTTTTCTATGCTATATTGATATTTGGTTCTTAACATATGGTATCAAAGCTCAAGGTCTTGGGGTTTCGCTGCTACATCTGAGACACCTTGGAATTCTCCCTATAATTTTTTTTCTAAAATGTTTTAGAAGCAACGGTTTGGGGTATATTTAGTAGATGGATCAAGGTACGTTGGGTTAAATTTTAAGCTCTTGAGGCCTTATACTTTCGGAGATACAACCTTTACAAGATAGGGTTCTGGAATCATCCTGAACTGAGTCCTCACGAAATTTTCACTATAATTTTTTTTTTGTAACATTTCAAACCCTGAACTCGAGAGGCTATTCATAGAAATTAGTAAGGTATTGTTTGTAAACATTTCAGCTTCCGGGTCATCATAAATTTATAGATACACCCTGTGGAAGATAGGGTATCTGACTAGTCCTATTGACTAGTCTCAAGAAGGTGTTCCAGGTAAAACAATCATAACTTCTTCCTAGAGTATCCAAATTGAGTGGGGCTAGTTTCATTGGATAGTGGATTGTCTGTAGTATTTATGGTATGAGTTTCATAATTTTATATCAATTATTTTGTGTAGGGAACACTATGCAAGTGAGATCTGCTGGAAAGGCCAAAAATCAGCAAGTTGTGGGGAAGTTACCGTAAAATCCACTTGGAAAATCCAATTTTGATCAGACCTATGACATTGAATAGAAGAAATATTAGAGAACTACATAAAATAAAGTTTCATACCCATAATGGCCGAAAATTTAGAGATACAACAGAAGAAATATTGTCTAGCATAACCACCTCAAAATCAAGGTTCAAAAGTGATACTTGGCGAACATGCCACCCAAAAAGGGAATTTCTACACCAAATAAGCCTCCAGACAATCCAACTTGGACTCTTTATGAAGGTGAAGAAATGCGTTGGGACATAAATGATTTACAAAAGAAGATAGTAACAAAATATGAACTACAAGAGATGGAAGCCAAGCTGGATGCAAAGATGGATGGTTTAAAAGAGGATATCATGGAAGTATTGAAAATTTTTGTAACAGAGAAGACACTTGAAAGTGAAAATGCATCCTATGAAATTCATGATGAGGACACAAGGAAGGTGAATAAAGAATGGAGAAACTCCAACTTTGGGTTGAAGACCAACCACATTCCTAAGATAGATATGAGGAATTTTGATGGCAAGGACCCAATCACATGGATACTTCAGATGGAGCAATTCTTTGATCTACATAATGTGCCACATACACAAAATGTATGAATTGCTTCTTTATATT
>JZKD02S1256919.1:1082312-1134045 GCA_000966675.3 Picea glauca
AAAGAGGGTTGCCTTCTAGGGCAAAAAACCCTAACATAATCTCTACCGTTAGATCTACGACCTTATAATGAATGGTCTAGATTTACAATGAAATTACAATATACTTTTACAAGGCAATTTTTTCTTCAGGGGCTTCGCCCCCGAATCCCCGCTGGGGGCCTGCTTGCCCCCAGACCCCCCAGCCGAGGGGATAGGCCCCCCGAACCCCGCAGAGGGGGTATCCCCCCTCTGTACTCCCCCGCGTGGAAGAGTGTACATACTTCTGGGGTGTAAATACTTCATGGGGTATAAACATGATTGAAAGCAAGGACCTATGAATCAGGAAGATAATTAGGTTCCACAACCAACAAGACCTTGGGGTTTGAACACCTTAAGGATATGTAATGTGATGATACATATTTCAAGGAAGCATACGAATCATGTGCGAATAATGTGCTGAGAGACAGAAGCCGGTGGACAAAGTACATGATTCAAGAGGGATTGATGTTCAAGGGAAATCAGTTGTGCATACCAAAATTCTGAATGAGGGATAACCTTTTGAAGGAAAATCATCGTGGAGGATTGGCTGAACATTTCATCCATGATAAAACATTTGAACGGTTGAGAAGTTCATACCATTGGCCAGATATGAGAATAGAAGTGATAAATTTTGTGAACAAATGTATAATCTGCCAACATGCAAAAGGAAAAAGATAGAACACTGGACTGTATCAAACATTTCTAATGACAGAGAGGCCTTGGGATGCAATAAGCATGGAATTTTTGTTGGGATTGCCAAGAATGAAAAGAGGACTTGATTCCATATTTTCAGTGGTCGATATATTTTCAAATATGGCACACTTTATCCCATTATAGAACACTAGTGATGCAACACATGTTGCAAATATGTTTTTCAAGGAAGTTGTGAGACTTCATGGCCTACCCACAAGCATTGTCTCGGATAGAGACACAAAATTTGTTGGTCATTTTTGGAGAACATTGTGGAAGTAGTTGCAGAAATATTTTTCCTTTCACTTTTCTTATCATACTCAGATAGATGGACAGACTGAGGTGGTAAACAAAAGTTTGGGAAAATTATTGAGGAGTCCGGTTACTGAGCACCATAATCAGTGGGATCAGATTCTGTTGCAAGCATAATTGGCATACAATGACTCACCAAACAGGAGCACTGGAAAAATCCCATTCCAAATATTGTATGGAATGAAACCCATGGGAGTATCTAAGTTGAGAGACCTTGAATAGAGTGAGATCATGAGCGTTGGAGCAGAAGATTTTGTTGTAGAAATATAGAAGCTCCATAGTCATATCATAGGATAGTTGCAGAGTTCTAACCAAGAGTACAAGCGCATAGCTAATCAACATCGTAGAGAAATTCAATTTGAAGTAGGAGATCAGGTTATGGTACATATTAGGAAAGAAAGGTTCCCTAAAAGAACATATAACAAGTTAAATATGAAGAAGATAGGACCATGTAATATCTTGAGGAAGTTTCATGTAAATGCCTATGAGATTGATATGCCAGATGATGCGGGCATATCTCCCATATTCAATGTTTCAGACCTATATCCTTATAGGAAAAATGACACAAAGGGATCAAAATATCAAGAGAAGATTCAGTGGGAGAAACAAATGCCTATAGCATAAGAAACATAGATGGAGAAGATTGTTGATCAGAGGATTGAAAAGAAGTGCAGAAAGAAGACCTATTTTGAATATTTGGTTAAGCAGAAGGGACACCCAATAGAATATGCCAGTTGGGAAAATGAAGTTGATATCCAAAAGCATGAAAAGTTGGTGCAGGAGCTCATGGACATGAGTCCATGAGTTTTTGTCAATGGGGAGTATGATGCAAGAGCACTATTAGCAAGCACGTGAAGCAGGACCACTTAGAGCATGGGAATATTTTCAGAATCTCAAGGCTGGTAGTTACGAAGAATATTGAAGCACGACTAAACTAAGAGCCGAAAAATATTATGAAACACACTTGAATGATTGCGAGCAAAGTGGGAGTTTCCACTCCTGCTCTGGAATGCGACTCAACTAAGATAGTCATTAGGTTAAGTTTTGGAGTAGACACATAGTCCGAGGTAACCCTAAGAACCCTCTAAGATAAATAGAGGTTTTTTACACCCAAATGAGGCTAGCTACAAGTTAGTAGCAGATTTTTGAGTTTGTAGTTGTTGGTTTGATTGTAGTTGTAACCATTTTATTTTGAATGAATACAATAGAGGAAAATTGATCCAATGTGTGTGGATGCTGTTATTGCTTGCAAATTTCCTATTTTTGTTGTTTCTGTAAATGAATATATGGAACTATGAATGTTAGTATAAGTTTAGTTGTTTCTCTTCTATTGAAATCGGTGAAAGGTGTGCACACAGAACACAAGGAGTATGTTGATGAGATCTGTTTTAGTTCCGAAGCTCATAAGAGATAGCACAAAACTTTCCCTTTGGAAGGAGTGAAAATTGACTGCTACAAGGTGTGCACAATTGTCTACAAGAACTTAAAACTTGCATAATATTTGGTTGCAAGGTGGGCATCGAGCAAAAGGAGGATGCAAGGAGGGAGAGAATAATTTATTTTCAAGAAATCCTTTGGAACTAAGTTTATCAAAATCTCGAGAATGAAAGGAGTGTGTGGGAAGTTGAAACCCTTTAAGGACCAAGCTCAGAAGAGATATCACTTTTCATAAGTGTTAATGAGATCCAAGCATCAAACTCGCAAGAGGAGAAAAGGTTGAAAACCTTTGAAGCCTTAGAAAATATTCTAATTCGGAAGAAATATGAATCTCAGGAGGAGGAACGACAGTGGCTGTTGGATCACATTGCAAAGGTTCAACAACCATAAGACTCAAGAAAAGGTGCATGAGCTTTAATGCTTCACACAAACAGGAGAGAAAATCCATCGAGGTTTGAGACTTGAAACTTCTGAAGTTCAAAGTTTCAGATTTCCAAAGTGAAATCTCACTCGTTTGATCATCTGAGGTAGACTTGAGTCATCATATCGTCTAAAGTAAACATCAGGCATTGGATCAATCAAGCTAATATGAGCTATAAGATATCATGAGTCCAGAAGGAAGCAAGTTGGAAACTTGAGATTCTCGATGTGTGAAGAGATAGAGAGACAAAGTGAAGTTGGACCATTAGATCCATAGGGGTATGTGTCGGCAAGTCATGAGATCTAGAGGAAGGCAAAGGTGAGGCATTGAAACACCCAAATATTCTAGAGCCGAAGAGTCAAGGGCCATCGATCTATCAGTGGACACTTGTGAGAAGATCACGAGATCTAGGAAATTTATCGTGGGATTTTCAGTTTGAGAATTTAGATTGCCGAAGTCTGAAACTTGAAGGAGATCTTGACCATCAATCAAGAGGAGGGTCACAGGACCATTGATCTGAGTTCAAAGGTCAAGTACCCAAAGTAAAGGCATGATCGTTGATCATGGGGACATGTGTTCATCGATCGTTCACTCCAGAGGATTGGAGTACAAAAGAAAGAGAGGTTTGAGATTCTGAAAACCTGAAGTCTAGAGACCCACGAGATCACAATCGTTGATTAAAGGGGAAAGGTGTAACCAGATCTTCCACTGTGGAATATTTCTCTGCAAATAAAACCATGTTCTGAGATTCAAGAATTATGAAGTCCAAAATTCCATATCAACCACATTCGTCGATCGGAGAGAGGGAGATCTGGGCTGTTGGCTCCAAGGAATAGATCTCATTTGTTCATCTGGAAGCATCGTCAAGATCCTAATATCAATGATCATCTCACATTACGGGGACATGAGTTGTGCAGACTTTAAAAATTTAAGGGTGGGCCACAATCCATACTGTGGTTTCTCTAGGAAGACATGTGGAGCCTTGAGGAGATTTGTGGGCCCAAAATTATTTTGACTTCAAACCATTTGTGGTTGTGACCACAATTGCCTGGTCATCGCTCAAGGTGACATCGAAGGAGGGGCCGACAAAAAAGGCGCTAACGCCTGATACTCTGAGATTTTTGAAGAGCATGAAAGGGAATATTGTGGGTGTCATGAGACTTGTGCACGGAGCCAAGGGTACTAGTGTTTGACATACAATGAGGCCAATAAGGTTTCGAATAGTCACCCGACTCCAGAATCGAATATCCTGACAGGGAGGTTGCACAGGCCTTAAGAGTGAAGGGGGTCTGCACCATATAGCAATTTCATTCTTACATATCGTTGAAATAAGATTTGGTCTTCCTTAATACCTTTGAATGCAATTGTAAATTGACATTGGATTCTTATATTATTGTTGGGTCTTTCTTTAGTTCTTTTAATTGGATTTATAAGTCAACATTGGGTTCTTTATTTTTATTGTTTAAATAAAACTCAAACTTCTTTAATTATCATCATATATGGATATGGAAGATATCATATAATATATCTTATCTAATTCTTAATTATGGGTTTGAACTTCTTATAGTTTCTTTGTAATGGAAATGTAAGGTAGTCTTGGAATATTTCCATATTTCTTGTTATGATTGAACCTCTTAGTTCTTTTAAAATGGATATCCAATATGTAGACTTCTTATTAATTACTATTTATGATTGATTTTTATTAGTTTTATAAATTGGATACATAATGGAAAGTAACATCTAAATTTAATGTATTTCTTAAGAAAATTGATCTTCTTATGGTTTCTTGTAAATGAATACATAATTTTATCCTTTAAATTCCTGATATATTCTTAGAAGATATTCCTTAATATGAAGATACATAGTTGAGGTACATGAGACTAAGATTTTACTTATGCTCTTTGGGTTATTATTCTTTATGTAAAATTCTCTTACTCATTTACGCTCAATTGTTGCTTGAATATTGATAAGTATAGTATAATATATTGTTGTACCATGGAGAATTGATGATTAAGTATTGTTGATAAATCTAGTTTATTTTTTTGCTATGATTGGATTAATGGGATTTAAATACCTCCTTGTTAATCAAAACAATCGCTAGTCTTTAGATGTTAACTGGTCAAAATCAATCGGATGAATCCTAGACTTGAGCATTGATTATGTTTCTTGGAGGTCTTAACCTTGCAGGATAGGTTGGGCGGGTATTTTACTTATATTATCTCTATGTAATATGGTTGATTGAATAATAGTGATGTTGTTTTCGATTTTTTGTGATGAAATTGATCGTCTAGTTATTAATATATGTTGTGAGGCATGTCACTTTTCATAATGTTGTTAAAAAAAAATATTTACCTTGTTGTCGTAATAGAGGGGACGTTACATATGGTATCAGAGGAGGTTCAACCCTGTGAATTTTGACCATTACACCTTTCATATGGGTAATCATGGTTAGAGGATGTCATGGAGGTAGATGATGTGGTGCTCAAGGAAGAGGTGTGATACCTCCACTAACATCCATGCCAGAGGGGTCTAACCCCTAAGGATATGGACAAGTCCCTAAATGGGAACATGTTGATGTGGGAGATGTGGTTGGTATGATGAGATCCTTCCAGAGGATGTCAGAGGCATTTATTAATCGATTGGATCGAGATGAGTGTAGGGCATTTGTACTCAATGAGGGTTCACAACGTGCTCTGGTTGGTAGTTTTAGTATGCATGCATAACTTGATAATGTGAAGTTTCCCAAGTTCATGGATTCCATGTACGGATCAACCATCAAGGCATGGTTGGAGAACATGGCGATGTGCTTAGTAGTTCATGACTACACGTCCAACATGAAAGTCCTCATGGAGGTCTTTTAGCTAAAAGGGAGTTCTCTTCTATGGTGGAAGACTCTCCTACCTCAAATAAACATGGTTGTAATGGGAACCATTCGAGGAAAGGTTCTAGAAGAGGTTTTTTTCAAAGGATTTCATTGAGTGTCATATTAATGATTTCAACGACTTATGACATAGTGGTTGTACGGTACTAGAGTATGAGGCCACATTCATGGAGCTACTTAGGTATGCTCTACATCTGAATACAGATAAGTTAAAGTTCAACAAGTTTTAGTATAGCCTTAACCTCAACATTCATGCAAAATTATGGATCCTAATGCCTCAGACATTGCATGATGTAGTCTAAAAGACCTTCATAGCTGAGGAAGAGCTAACTAGTGGGGGTCAAGGCACGACTCTTTCTATACTGAATTGATAGGTGACATCAAGAGAACAACAACATTAGACTCCATCCAGACAGACTTCAGGGCATCAAGATATGCTTAGAGGACCTATGTTCATGACACTGTGAGGACAAACTTCTCATCAGAGGACTCCTTATAGAGGACCACTGCATCAACAACATCATTGCCTGTAGAAATAAAAGTTTAGTCTTGTTCAACAGAACAAACTAGAATCTTATATTGGCAGGCCAACAACTTCTACTTTGGCAGCTAGGAGTACTAGACCAAAGAACAAATGTTTAACATGTGGAGGGCCACATTACTAGTGAGGCTTTCTGATTGAGAAGGCCAGAGCAGCTGGATCAACATGACACACTACAATTGGAGATTTGGGCAAGTCCCATAGACTTCATGCAGCAATAAACAACTGTCAGGGCAAGCACTAGTTCACTATGCTCGAGAAGTCAAGTATGATTATAGATCAAACCTTTAGTATTTTTATAGATCTAGGTGCTATAGAGAGATTTATTTCTAGTACAACGCTAAAAAGAATTAATGTAAAGGAGGTTGAGCAGGATGTGTTTAGATATGTAGAAATGGATTTGGGTGCCAAACAAAAGGTTGGATGAAAGGTTACAGATTATAGCATTAACTTGGGAGATTTTGTAACAAATTCCAACCCATATCTCAGAATCTTAGGATCATATGACATAGTGATCGGTATGGAATCATTGGAATCACATGATGCAATACTCAACTATGAGACAGAATGGTTAAGTTTGACAGATGATATGGGATAGATAGGAGTGATTGTAGGAAGAAATGAGGGAGTGTCCTTGAGGTACATTTCTTCCCTACAACTACAGAAGAGTGTGCACAAAGGATATAACTTATATGCAATCTTACCGCTAAATGAAACGGGTGAGGTGGAGGGATTAGAAAACCTTCAAGTAGTACAAGAGTTTGCATACGTGTTTCCATAAGAGTTACTAGGTTTTTCATCTGAAAGTGAGTTGGAGTTTACAATTGACTTAAAACCTGGAACTGAACTGATAGCAAGAATGCCATATCAGATGTCAATGCCTGAGTTACAGGAGTTGAAAATGAAATCGAAGGAAATTTTGGACATGGGACTTATACGTCCAAGTGTGTCACCTTGGGGTGTGCTATTTATTTTCTTAAGAAAGAAGGATGGATCATGGAGACTTTGTATTGACCACCGTCAATTGAACAAAGTGATGATCAAGAACCAATATATATTGCCAAGAATAAATGAATTGTTTGATGAGATGAAAGGAGTGACAATGTTTTTGAAGATTGACTTGAGATTAGGATATCGAAAATTACGAATTAAAGAGGAATATATCCCTAAGACCATATTTAATACAAGGTTCAAACACTATGAGTTTATAGTTTTACCGTTCAGACTCACGAATGCCCTGGGGGTATTCATGAGCTTGATTAATCGGGTGTTCCATGACTACTTGGATGATTTTTTTCAAGTATTCATTGATGACATATTGATTTATTCTCATATGAAATAAGAGCATGAATAACATTTAAGATTGGTACTAGAGTGTCTACGAGAGAAAACATTAGACGAGAAATTGTCGAAATGTTCTTTTTACCAATCGAAGATTCATTACTTATGGAATATCATATCTGGTGAAGGTATCATTGTGGATCCAGTGAAATTAGAGGCTATTATGGAATGTTCTGCACCGATAAACGTACACGAAGTATGCATATTTATGGTTTTAGCAGGATATTACCGACGGTTCATCGAAGGTTTTTCGAAGATAGCAAATCCAATCATAGAATTGCATAAGAAAAACAAGAAGTTTGTATGGACTGAGAAATGCAGAGAATAATTTCAAAGGCTCAAGGATATGTTGAAAACATCGTCAATACTAAAATTCCCCGACATAGGCAATGATAATCCTATCAGATGTCTATGTTCAACTTTCACTTGCTAACATTCTAGACATCTCGCTACGTAACTAACCATGTTTTCTTTCATTCCTTTCTAGAATAATAAAGGCTTAAGGTATGCATTCATCTTCATGACTCCTAGATGAGCCATGTACACTACTCTATGGGTTTAGTAGGATATTACCGACGGTTCATCGAAGGTTTTTCGAAGATAGAAAATCTGATCATAGAATTGCATAACAAAAACAAGAAATTTGTATGGACTGAGAAATGCAGAGAATAATTTCAAAGGCTCAAGGATTTGTTGAAAACATCATCAATACTAAAATTCCCCGACATAGGAAATGAATTATTGGTATTCAAGGACGCATTGAAGGAAGGTTTAAATAGATTTTTGATGCAAGACAGTCGAGTGATCAATTACATTTCAAGAAAATTGAGAAAGCATGAGGATGACTATGCAACACATGACTTGGAGTTATCAACAATTGTATATGCCTTGATAGTTTGGAGAAACTATCTGATTGGATGAAAATTCAAACTAAGGATAGATCAGTATGGACTGCAACATATATTTACACAGAGTGACTTGAATCCATGACATAGGCACTGGTTAGAACTACTTAGTGAATATGAATTTGATATTACTTACATAAAAGGTATGATGAACAGAGTGGCTGATGTGTTGAGTCAATGACCATGCATATTCTCGGTAGTACCTCTTAAGAATAATATTCGATAAAATATTCTAACTATATGGATCGACGATGACTGGTATAAATAGTTTACATAAAATATTGGACAAGACACCATGACGGTACCGAAATTTGAAGGCTATTCAGACAATGATGGACTGTTGAGATATAAAAGAAGGATTTACGTACCACCTAACGATGAATTGAGAAATTTTATCTTAAGAGAAGCTCATAGAGTAGTGTACATGGCTCATCCGAGAGTCATGAAGATTAAGGCATACCTTAAGCCTTTATTCTTCTAGAAAGGAATGAAAGAAAACATAGTTAGTTACGTAGCGATATGTCTAGAATGTCAGCAAGTGAAAGATGAACATAGACATCTGATAGGATTATCACATCCACACGTTATTCTAAAATTGAAATGAGAGGTTAATTCGATGGAATTTAATGTTGGATTGCCACTGATGACAAGGGGACAAGACTCAATTTTTATGGTAGTGGACACTCTAGCGAAGAGTGCACACTTTATACCTGTACGTATGACGTATCAGGCGCTAGACATAGCTAGATTTTTTGTCAACATGATTGTAAGGTTACATGGTGTGTAACATTTCGCTCTTGCGCGCATTGAATGAACTTATTCTTCGAGGACACTTGCTTGCAAGTGATTCAGATTATTATACTATTGGTTGTTTGACTATGATTATGAGACATTATGGATTGATGATATGCTATTTTGTTGTATTCAAATAGACATGTGTTATTTATGGGGTTCTCCTGAGTGTACAGGACTTTGGACCTCGAGGATGCAGAGGCATCAATGAAACTCTTTGGACTTTGGATCGAGTCAGGGAGTAGACTATTGGGTTGAATATTGTTGATGTGACATATGTACATATAATTAGATGTTATGATGATTGATTATTATTGATAACATGATTCGTAGATGGATGCAGTTTGACGATATCTTTCCAACTAGACTCACATGTGGAGTACAAGGGTCACGCACGACAACCACAGAATTTGAGGGAGAGGTGTGGGAGCAGCCCTGCCACAACCTACTAGCACTCCTTTTATGTCTTGAACTGTAGGTTAATGATTAGTTAGTTTAAGAAGACTCATGATGTCCTGAGGGAAGACTGCAAAAATCCCTCACAATAATTCTAAAGTGCATGAAATAAGGTAGGGGCCTTATTCTTTAGAGTCCCTTAGTCTCCCACGAGATCACCTGGTAGAGTATTGATTCCAGGGTTTTTTTACGTCTACAAAATTCAGTCAAGAGGTGAGTGGCACCCTTGGAGCATGTAGTTTGTCCTGAAGGGAACTTCACGCAAGGAAAATGAGAAGAGGTGAGTGGCACCCTTGGATCACGTACTGCATCTTGAAGGGCATGTCACACAAGGAAAACAAAAAGAGGCGAGTGGCACCCTTGGAGCACCTAGTGCATCCTAAAGGGCACGTCGTGATTTTAACTGGTAAGTGATTAAACCTATTCGACCTTAAAATGAATGATGTGATAAGTAAGATTTAAAAACAAATTTCCCTAATAAAAATGTCGTCCAACCTAGTGAAATTAAAATCTAGGTCTAAGTAGAACATGTGGTCAAAAAACAATAATAATAATAAATAAACATGTAACAAAATGGGGGGTAAGAAATTCAAATTTATTTATTAAAGTCAAAATTATAACGGAGGATTAAATTTTTTAAAAAGGAAATGGTTGTTTTTATCTATTTTTTCTAATTTAATTTTAGTTAAAAAGAAAAGAGGGTAAATGGTTGTTTCATCTACACTTGCTAAATTAATTTTTAATTAAAGAAGAAAAAGGGTAAATGGTTATTTAATATACACTTGCAAAATTGATTTTTAGTTAAAAATGAAAAGGAGGGAAACTTAAAAGAAATATGAAACTTAAAGAAAAAGGGGAAACCTAAAGAAAAAGGGAAACATAAAGAAAAACTTGAATGTCTAACTTAGTAAGGAATCTTGCCATGGGAACTTGCTATTTATGAACTCAACTAGGAATTAAGTAAGGGGTAAGTCATTTAAGATTTGGAAGGGAGTGCTGGGACACCAAGGAGATTTTTTATGAATTCTTTTAGGTGGGTGAGGGAAATAGGAATATTTAATTATTTAATAAAATTAATTTTCTAGTTCAACGACAGGATTGGGTGACATGTGTATGGGGGAGGTTTTTCGAAATTAATTAACTAAAAAAGGAATTTAATGAGAATTTGGGAAACTAATTACTTAAAAAAATCTATAAAAAGGAGGGAGGAAGAGGAGTATGGATATTTCATCTTTTGGCGTAACGTTAGAATGCTGAAATTTTACTTGATTAAACTTTCTCTTGTGGGAATCGGGATACCGAGCTTGGGTAACAAGTGGTAGCTCGACCTTGAGAGGTGAGCTGGGTGATAGTAGTTCTCTAGTATTGTGTGTGTGTCCTCTTTGCAGCTCGAGGGGATCAGGGAGAGGAAGAGTACCCATAGCGTTGTCTGGGAGGTACCAGTGAGGTCACATCGATTGGAAAGTGGGAGCTGGATGGAGTGCATGTGGGATAGAAACTCCGGAGAATTCACATTTGGCTAAGGTATGCTGTTAAATTTTTTACTTGCAATGAAATTTAATTTACATGTGTTATATTTCTGTGCTGGGTTGAAGATTTCATTGCCATGAGCTTTCTTTCACCTTCTTTCCTACAGTATTTGTAATCCTTTTGCTCATTGTATTCTGAATTGATTTCCCGTGGAGAAGCCAGACTCTTATTCCAATTACTTCTCTATGTTTTTTTATTGATTATTATGAAGAAATTGTGTTTTTATCTTATGTCCCTTATCCCTTCAGATATTAGTCTGTGCCTGAGCAGTCGACAAGGAGCCGAATCGACGGTCGTCACTTTGGTGTTTAAAGACCAATAGATTCAAATTCCCCGCTTTCCTATGCATGGATAATAAGTGAAGGACAATTTTTTCTCCCAGCTATCTATACCTTACATCCCTCTATTTTTTCTCTTATGTTTATCTCTAATTGTTGCACCTTCCTTGTGAATGAGTATCTCTGCGTCTTGATTGATTAAAAATCTAGTTTCCTTTGTGTTTTAATTGCTTAAACTTTGGTAAATCTCTGTGTATTGGATAGATAAAACTCTGCGTTTGTAAATGATAACCTTTGAGTTTTGAAGGCCCAATCTCTAATTTTTTTTGTTTATTAACCTCCGATCATCTAGGCTCCTTGCCATTTACACATCGAATTTCTAGACAGATTTTACTTCACGATTTACCCAGTGATTGATTGGAAAAACATCTGTGTTTTTGTTTATTTATTTCTCCTAGCGATTAGCCTTATTACTCTCTGTGTTTTTAATGATAACTTATGCGTTTGTGTATTTATTTCTCCCAGCGAATGGTGATTTTAGCTCTGTGATTTCATTTATATTTGTGACAAGATTAACCTTGTTTGGATCTAGGATTCCATGTATTTAAATGAAGGCTACATCATCTATTTAACTCTGAGATTCATATATATATTTATGCCAGCTTTATCATTTACTTACTCTGTGATTTACATTTATATCGATTGTGTTTTAATACATTGACAATGCTTGAATATGTATCATATTGTTAGAGAGTCAGGGATTGTATATATATTATAAACAACATTCGATTATTTCATATCACTTCAATGTCACTATGAATTTGATACACTACAATATAACATCTCTCAACAATTTTACTTGGCACTTTTTACAACCTTTTTACACCACGATTTCTGGGTGATTTACTCGTATTTACCCAACTATATATTTATACTTATTAATAGTTTATCAATTGAATTTTTTAGTACGCAAAGAATGTATTGTTTGACAATGAATTTATTAGTAGGCAGAGAATGTATTGATTGAAAAAAAATTTATTAGTAGGCAACGAATGTGTTTGATTGATAATGAATTTACACCGCAATTGATTGATAACAAATGTATTGATTGCTCATTTAAAATAACATTCACAGTAATTACACAACGATATCTATTTCTCAAATAATTATGGTTATTTACCCATATCTTAGACAACGAATTTGCTTGGTGTTCATACAACCTTCCCCCCAGTTTTAGACAACGATTTCAATGGATACTGTGACCTTTGTTAATGAACAATAATGTGGATTGCTGAGAGAAAAATATCTATTTATTTCCTTGCTAATTCTTTTATATTGTTAATTCTGTGTAAAGACAGTGATATAATTGGTGGTTTAAATCGACATATTTATTAAAGGAAAACGAATCATATGGTTGAAAGACAATGATTTTAACAACACATTTTGATAGCATGTGTTATTAATGGCATATTGATATTATGTTGACAGTGATTTTACTAATCGTTAGATGATAGCGTAATGACAACGATTAACAACATATTTTTAGTCATATTTTAGACAACGATTTAAATACAGTAATTATTTGTGACAACAAAATCTAATTTCTTGCTAATTTCCTGTTTAATTGTTAATTATTTTGTTAGACAACAATCTCTTTAAGGGATATCACTAAATTTAGACAACAATGTCATTACTATATATCATTAGTGTTAATATCATTATTAGCTCTTATTTTTTATAGACAACGAATATTAATGGACCAAAGTATTATGATGGGACAACGACATCATTTTTAGATATAACAGTTCACATTTATGGTCACATTATGATAATAGTATCATTTATAATAGTTCACTCTTCGCACTTAGACATCTTGCTTAACAAATAATGGTTTATGGTTTGTTGGAGAAGTTGTTTAATACCATTCCCAATTTAATTTGAGTGATGTCATCTTGTGTTTTGTCGACTTGTTTCTTGGGTGCGTGGGTATAGTGACGCATCACCCCTACCCAAGCAGGCTCTGCTTGACATCCTGGTCTTTGGATCTTTCTATTCCTTGAGAAAAAATGGATCCTTGATTCTCAGCTAGAATCTCCAACACGTATAAGCACATGTCCTTCTTAGAAGATATGCCTCCACAAACAAGAACTAGGCACAAACCTCCACTCTACATGACCAACCGGTGTGACCACAAGCTTTACTCGAAAGGGTGTTTTTGGATTTCATGACTTCATAATGTATGTTGTGAGCCCCTCTAACTCCTTTGACCCTCGAAACCACAAAATGGGCTCACGGATCTTTAACTCCTCCCTTATGCCTCAACCATGTGACCTCAGTCACTTCCTGGGGTCCACCTCCAAACACGTCGGGATTTCATGACTTACGAGTTTGCGATGAAACCTCTTCTCCCTTTCTCAAATTCTGAACTCACGACCTCTTCTCCTTAGATTGATGACCCTAAGATTCCCATGATATGACGGTCTAGATTGTGTCAGAATTTCACGTATGGGGATTTCGCAACACAAGATCTCCAAGTCATGACTTTCTCCACACTTTGTTTCTCGAAATGACGAAATTAAAAACCACAAGATCAATGGCTCTCGTTGATCCAGATCTAACAAAAAATATTCCTCTTGAGCTTGCGAGTGTTGAAAGACACTCAGCCTTAGCTTCTCCGCTGATCCCCGAGATCCAATGGTCCATGAAAAATTGATAGCTCTCCCTATGAGAATTTCAACTGTTCATTCAAACTTTTGACATATCTTGCCAAATGACTTGGAGCCCTTCCTTCTGAGATTTCCTTCTGCAAAACAAATCGACCCTCATATTTCCTTCGAACTCTTCAAAGTCTCTATCCCTCATGAGATTGGTTCTTGCTACAAACTCAAGGATTCCATGGGATTCTGCCTGCACTCCTTGCCGCTTCACGATAATATTTGATTATCTAAACTCTTCAACTCTGTGCACTCTTTGCAAAAAAAATCCTTGAACCACTCACTGGGTTGGAAAAGTCTAAGATTTCAATCTTCCTGTACACACCTTGCATGACTTTATGCTATACTTGCACTTCTGCTGGTATGAAAACAACGGGATCTCTCCTGAGCTCATCTGAGGTAAAAATCAGAGTATCGTCAATGCACTCCTTGTGAACCTTCACTGCAGTCCTTGCAAGAATTATCAAGATGAGAAACATTTGAAATTCATACTCTTACTCTCACGAATTTTATAAATTCAACATGAAATCACACACACAAAGCATTGAAACAAATTTATTATAGAGTATATAAGCCAACTATAAACATATCATTCAATATATGTAAATAGTATTCATCACAACACCCTGAAATTGATTCAAAGCATTCTTATATTAACTTAGTGCTTCTGTACATGGGTTCTATAGAAACAACTATCTACTTATACAACTTCTACAATCTATGTTATTCCATGCTCTCTTATTCTCCTTCTCTACAACTCTACTCTTAGAATTGAGAATAATAATACAATACCATAAAATACATACAAGGGATATTTCTAGGGTTTTCCCTCCTACAACTCTAAGATATCTAATCGAATTACAGTCTACAACGACTTTACATTTATTTCATTAATTGTCTCCAACAAATAGATGAGAGAAATTCTCAAGATTTGCGTTACAATCTCCAAACCATAAAAGAAAATATATATTTTCTAGATATTACATTAATGTTTCATCTTTTCAAATTCAAAACATCCTCAAAATGCATGCTGGTGCATATGCAACTGTCCTCCTCTTTGATGGCTTGCGATGATCCTGCATCATACTCCTCTAGCTGAGAAATTCATGGGCTACTGTCCATGAGATCCTCCACCATCTGTCCATGTTTCTGTATCTCCGCTTCACTTTCCCAAATGGAATCTTCAATCGGGTGTCCCTTCCACTTTACTAAGTATTCAAAATATGTCTTCCTTCGGGTCTTCTTACCAGTTCTTTGATCAATGATATTTTCATCTACAGGCATATTTTTGACCCATTGAAATTACTTTTGAGTCTCTTCTCCTCTCGCTTCATATTCTCTGTAAGGATACTGATCTGCTACATTTAATATGGGTGATATATCCACATCATATGGAAATTCTATCTCATAAGCATTTGCCTCAAATTTTCTCAGAATCTTACATGACCCTATCTTTTCAATATTCATCTTATTATACGTTCTTCTTGGGAATATTTCCTTTCTTAGATGTGCTAATACTAAATCTACCACTTTGAACTAAAAATCTCTTCTCTGTTGATCTTCTCTGTGCTTATATTCCTGGTTAGAACTCTACAACCACTCTTTAATCTTACTGTGGAGATTCTGCATTTCTGCTACAAAATCTTCCTCTCTAGAACTTCTGAACTCATGCTTCTCTAAGTCTCTCAACTCAGATACTCCCCTTGGATGCATTCCATACATTATCTGAAATTGGATCTGTCCTATGCTCTAGTTGGGTGAGTCATTACATGTAAATTCTGCTTGTGGTAGAATCTGATCCCACTGACTATTTTGTTTAGCTACCAAAATCATTAACAAGTCTCCCAAGCTTCAGTTTACTACCTCAATCTGTCCATTTGTTTGAGGGTGGTATGATGAGCTAAAAGATAAGTTCATCCTTATATTTTTCTATAGCGTCCTCCAGAAATGACCAACAAATTTGGTATCTCGATCTGAAACAGTAATCTTGGGTAAGCCATGAAGTTGAACAACTTCTTTGAAAAATAGGTTTGCAATGTGTGTTGCATCATTGGTTCTCTGACATGGAATAAAATGTGCCAATTTTTAGAATCTGTCGATTACCAAAAATATGAAATCACAACCCTTTTTTTTCCTCGACAGTCCTAACAAAAAATCCATGCTTACTGCAGCCCATGACCTCTCTGGTACTAGCAATGGCTTATAAATAATGTATTCTATCTTTTCCCCTTTGCGTGCTTTCAAATTCTACATCTATTCACAAACTTCTTAACATTTGTCCTCATCCCTAGCCAATAATATAAATTTTTTAGTTGTGCAAATGTTTTATCATGGCTGAAGTGTCCAACCAACCCTCCACTATGATTTTATTTCAGAAGATTCTCTCTCATAGAACTCTTCGGGATACACAACTAATTTCCTTTGAATAGCAATCCATCCTGGATCAAATATTCAACCCATTGGCTTCCATCTCTCAGAACAAGATTCTCACATCCTTCATAAGTGTCCTTGAAATCTGAATCATCTATGTACATATCCTTAAGGCTATCAAAACCTAAGGTCTTCACACGAAACTCTTGCAGAATCAAACATTTCCTACTCAATGCATCAACAACCTTGTTAGTAGTTCTAGAAATGTTCTTTATAACAAAAGTAAAGTTCTGCCTAAATTCAACCCATTTTTCATGTTTATGGTTCAGTTTCTCCTGTCTAGTTACGAATTGTAAATCATGGTTGTCGCTATACAAAACAAACTCTTTCGGAACCAAGTAGTGCCTCCATTTCTTCAACGCCTGTATGATTGCATAAAACTCTTTATCATACGTGGAATAATTTCTCTTGGAATCATTCATCTTCTCACTTTAGTATGCAACCGGTCTATTGTCTTGAATTAAGATTGCTCTAATCGAAAATTCACTTCCATCACATCTCACTTGAAATGTCTTACTAAAATATGGAAGAACTAGAATTGACTATCCAATTATATTCTCTTTCAACAATTTTAAACTTTTCTATGCTTCCTTTGTCCAATGAAAAGATTTATGTCTTTTGTTGACTGTGTCCATCATTGGTACATAAATTCCACTAAAATTTATGATGAACTTCATGTAAAAATTGGCTAATCCATGGAAGATTCTGACTTCAAAGATATTCCTCAGTGATGGCCATTCTTTGATTGTTTTTACCTTCTTAGGATCCATCTTCAACTCATTCGAAGAGGTCATGAACCCCAAATAAATGAGTTATTTCTTCATGAAAGATGACTTCTTTAGATTTATCAACAACTTCTCTTGTTGCAACCTCCTCACCACTAGAGTTAGGTGTTTCAATTTCTCTTCCTCAGTCTTACTGAATATCAGTATATCATCAAGATACACAATTACAAATTTTCAAATGAAATCCTTCAATAATTCGTTCATTAATATCATAAAAGTACTTGGCGCATTTGTCAAACCAAACGACATGAAAATCCATTCATACAACACTTCATTCATCTTGAATGTTGTCTTCCATTCATCACCTTCCCTCATTCTAATGTGATGATATCCTCTTTTCAAATCGATTTTTGAAAAAAAACTTTTCTCCATTCAAGCAATCCATCAAGTCATCCATCCACAGTAAAGGAAATATATACCTGATGGTGATTTTTTTTATATCCCTCAAGTCTATACACATTATTGATCCACCATATTTCTTTGGACTTAACACTGTACAAACAGTGCATGGAATCAAGCTTTCTCTGATCAACCCTTTGTCCATCAAATCCTAGATTTGCTTCTTGACCACTTCATTCTCCTGTGTCGTCAATTTCTATGTTGCTTTGTTTGGAAAAATCGCTCCTGGTATAAGGTCAATGTGATGTATTATACTTTTTATGGGTGGAAACGAACAAGGTAAATTGTCCACCACTATATCAGCGAAATTCTCAAGTAGTTCCTGAATTTCCTCGGGTAGATCATCCATCAAAGTACTGGTTAAGATGACTCTAGGTTTTATCGCCACAACAAACTACATTTCTTCATCTTTTTTGACTTCATCTAGAAGCTCCTTCCCACTCATGAGAAGGACAGTATTGATCGTTTCTTCTTCACCTTCTTGTCTTCAAACGGTAGCAACATATGCATCCTACCATTCTTCTCCAAGGTGTATGTGTTCTTTCTCCCATCATGAATAACATTCCTTCCATATTTCCACGGTCTCCCCATCAAAAGATGACAAACATCCATGGGAATAACATCACATACAATCTCATCTCTATATCCCCCTATCTTAAAGTCAACTAAACACTATTTACTGACAGCTACTTGATGTCCTTTTTGCAACCAAAAAACCTTTTATGGGCTCGGATGTGCAACTGTCTCCAATTATAGCTTCTCCACTATTTCTTTGGATACTATATTATATGTGCTTCCACTTTTCACAATTACCTTTCATACCCTATCCTTGGTCTTGCAAGAAGTTGTGACCAAATTATTCCTTTGGACTGGATTCTCTATCTCTTTCTCTAGCTTCAAGAGAATTTTCCTCATCATTAAGGATCTTCCGCCTTTTTCATCTTCTGCCTCAACATTTTGCCTTTGTGCTTCTGAAATGTGAGCTTCACCTCCTCCATCTCTTTTTCTATCTATACATTCAAAATATTTGTGTTCAATCTTTCCACAAAAAAAACACTTTATTTCACCCCCTCTACCTCTTCCTCTTCCTCTAGCTCGAGGAAAAGTGTTCCTATTGGCATATTGTCCTCCTTGTGAGCTTCCTCCCCTTTATGGGTGAGTATGAGGTTTCTTTTCTTCCTCCTTGGGCTTCTGTACTATGTCTTGGGAAATTAATTTTCCTTTTCTCTGACTTCTACCTCAGCCCCTTTGAGCTTGCTTTCGGGCCAATTTTACTTCTACCTTTGAATAAATTTGATAAGCATCTTCTGCATTCTTGATTTTCACGATGCTCATGTCATATTGAATTTCATATCTCAAGCCATTCATGTATCTAGCAACTTTTTCATCATCACTTTCATGATGAATTTCCCTGATTTTGACTGTGTAAAACTCGTCAGTGTATTCCTTCACTCTCATCCCTTTCTGTCTTAAATTTTTCATTCTTCAAAATAGATTAGTTTGGTAATATCTGGGTAAAAACTTGGCTTTCATATTTGCTACCATTCTATCCTAGACTTTGATTCATTTTTTTCCTTTGCAATGCCTGTTAGCCTATAGTTCATCCCACCACAGTGTTGCATGCCCTTTCACTCTAGTGACAACATGGTTAACTTTCTTATCTTCTTCGATATCTTCATAATCGAAGTATTTATCTAGATCTCTAAACCAATCTAACAGCTCCCCAACATCTAAGTTGCCTTCATACATTGGGATGTCCTTTTTTTTTCTAGCCCCTATTCTTGCAACATATTTGAATAGACGTTCCTCTGCAACATCTTCGGCTACAACTTCTTCTTCAGCTCCATCTTCATTTTCACTTTCGGCCTCATTGACATCTCTAGTATTAGTTGTTCATCTCTATGATGTCTTCATATCATCCAATCAAGCATGAAGTTATCTCATTTCCCTTTCCACGACTGGATCAGACATGGGTCTCTCTTGATGTCTTCTTGGCGGCATTGTTTCAATATGTTCCACGTAGAATTCAAATCACAAATTGCCTTATGTCCTATATTTCCTACAAAAAACAATGATTGTCAGCTCTTATACCACCTGACACAACACCCCTACCTCAGTAGGTTCTTCTTGACCTCTCGGTCTTTGGATATTTATATTCCCTGAGCCAAAATGGCTCCTTGATTCCTAGTTGGAATCTCCAACATGTATAACCACAAGTCCTTCTTAGAAGTTACACCTGCACGAACAAGTAGTGGGTGCAAACCTCCACTTCATGTGACCAACCGGCATGACCATAACCTTTACCCGAAATATTTTATTCCGATTTCATGACTTCACGATTTCTTTTGTGAGTCCCTCTGACTCCTTTGACCCCCGAAACCCCAAAATGGGATAATGGATATTTAACTCATCTATTATGCCTCAACCATGTGACCTCAGTCACATCTTGGGGTCCACCTCTGAACACGTCAGGATTTCACAAATTACAATTCCGTGATGCAACCTCTTCTCCCTTTCCTGAAGTCCAAACTTGTGACCTCTTCTCTTTAGATCGATGGACCTAATATTCCCACGATCTAATAGTCTAAATTATGTCATAATTTCACATATCAATATTTAGCAACTCAATATCTCCAAGTCACGACTTTCTCCAAACTCCGATTCCTGAAATGCCAAAATTCAAAAACACAAGATCAACGGCTCCCATTGATCCAGATCCGATGGAAACTATTCCTCCTGAGCTTGTGAGTGTTGAAAGACACTCAACCTTAGCTTCTTCACTGATCCCTGGGATCCAATGGTCCACAAAAAATTGATAGTTCTCCCTCTGAGAATTTCAACCATTCGTTCAGACTTTTGACAAATATTTCCAAATGACTTGGCACCCTTCCTTCTGATCTTTCCTTCTGCAAAGCAACTTCGACCCTCATCTTTCCTTGGAACTCTTTGAAGTCTCTATCCCTCCTAAGCTTGGTTCATGCTGCAAACTCAAGAATTACATAGGATTATTCCCACACTACTTGAGGCTTCACGATAATCTCCGATTATTTGAACTCTTCATTTTTGTGCATTCTTTGCAACATAAATCATTCAACCACTCACTAGGTTGGAAAATTCTAATATTTCAATATTCCTGCGCACACCTTGCACTACTATATTCTATACTTGCACTTATTCTAGTATTAAAACAACGGTATCTCTCCTGAGCTCATCTGAGGTAAAACTCAAAGTCTCATCAATGCACTCCTTGCGGACCTTCATTACACTCCTTGCAAGAATTCTCAAGATGAGAAACAATTGAAACTCATACTCTTAATCTCATAGAATTCATACATTCAACATGAAATCATACACACAAAGCATTGAAACAAATGCATAATAGAGTATATAAGAAAACTGTAAACATACCATTCAATAGATGTAAACAATATTCATCACAACCCCTTGAAATTGAGTCATGGCATTCATATATTAACTCAGTGCTTCTGTACATGGATTCTATAGCAACAACTTTCTACTTATACAAATTCTCCAATATTTGTTCTTCCATGCTCTCCTATTCTTTTTCTCTACAACTCTACTCTTACAATTGAGAATAATAATACAATGCCATACAATACATATGAGGGAGATTTCTAGAGTTTTCCCTCCTACAACTCTAAGCTATCTAATCAAATTAAAGTCTACAACTACTTTACATTTATTACATTAATTGCCTCCAACAAACAGATCAGAGAAATTCTCAATATCTACATTACAATCTCCAAAACATAAAAGAAAATATATATTTTCAAGATATTACATTAATGTTTCATCTTTTCAAATTCAAAACATCCTCAAAATGCGTGTTGGTGCATATCTAGTTGTCCTCCACTTTTCGGGCTTGTGATGTTCCTGCATCAAATAGTCTTCTTCTCACTTAATTTGGTCTCCTAGCACGTTGGAGTTTTCTTGGGTTATTGGTCTAGTTATGTTATCTTTCGCCAAGGTTACTGTCATGCCCATTGATTGGTGACAGCATGATTCCTGATGAGGGGATCATTGTGCACCCTGATGGATAGAGGAAAATGATAAGCTGGCCAGATTTTGATCTTCCCAAGGTGGGTGTTGTTCATTGTAATTGATGGTGGTACTTGATTTTGTAATGCCTCAGTGTGTGTGGTTTGCGCTCCCTAGAAGTTTCTAGTTATTAGTCATTTAACCCAATGTGTCAGGTGGTTTATTTTGTTCTTTATCTCGTAGGTGTTGTCTTTCTTGTGTTAGGCGGGTATTTGTTCTTATCTGTTGACTAATATGAATGCTATGTTTTCATCATCAAGTTGTTTGTTTTAAATGTTCTCTTTGTTGCCTTCCAACCTCAAAAAAAAAAATTCACTTGCTTTGTCTTGCATGTAGTCGTAACAAATGGGGTCATTACATATGGTATCAGAGTGGGTTCAACCATGTAAAAGTGGATCACTAGGATTTCCACTGCAGTAAACCATTGAGTATTAACCCTTGCGCTAATTAAAAACCTTAACGTGTCTATGCAATGATCTCGATTAGAGGACTCCATAGATGTTCACAGCATGGTGTCCTCAAAGGAGGTGTGATGCCTCCAGAAATTCCTGCGCCCTCGGAGTCTAACACCCAAGGGGAGGAACACGTTTTTGGGATAGATTCAATTGTTGTAAGGGATGATGATCGTATGATAAGGTCCTTCCAAGGAATGTCAAAAGGCCTTGATTAACCATCTGTACTCAAATGAGGCCAGGTTGCCTATACCCCTAAGGGTCCACAACGTGCCCCAACCAGTACCGTTAGCATCCACTAAGAACTCGAGAGATATGAGTTCTCAATTCCACAAGTGTCACAAACGATTGTGTCATCAAGGCATGGCTATAGAGTAAGGCGATGTGCTTCACACTTTGTGATTACGACCTCCAGCATGAAGGTCTACATGTTGGTGTTTCAAATGAAGGGGAGCTCTCTTCAATTGTGGAAGACGATCTTGCCACATTTGAACATGGACGTCGATGACGTGTCATTGGAACTATTCACAGAATGGTTCTAAGAGAGGTATCTACCAGAGGAATCCATTGAGCTTAATCTCAATGACTTCAACACCTTGCAACAAGGAAGTCGTACGGTGCCCGAGTACGAGGCTTGTTTTATGGAGCTTCTTCGATATTCTCTGATCTTGAATACTGAGAAAATTAAGGTCAAAAAGTTTGTTTTTGGCCTTAATGTTAGGATTCAGCTTCTACTTTGGGTACCAGGAAAAATGGATCGAAGTAAGTGTGCTAGAATGTGGGGAGCCATCTTACAAGCACGACTACCTAGTGGAGAGGATGAGAGCATATGGATGAGTTGGACCCACTATCGTCGGAGATTTGGGAAAGGCCCATGGGATTCATGCAGTGGTGAATAATATCCAGGAAGAGAACTAGTCCACTATGCTCGAGACGTTAGGTACTGTTGCTAACCAAACCCTTAGTATTTTGATAGATCTCAGTGCTACAAAGAGTTTCATTTTTGGGGCAGTGTTAAAAAGAATTAAGGTAAAGGTAGTCGAACATGATGAGTTAGATTTGTAGAAATGTCTTGGGGAGCCAAAAAAAAGGTTGGAGGGAAGGTTATGGGTTGTAGCCTTAAGCTGGGATAGTTTTTCACTAGGGCCAACCTGTACATCACGATATTAGGATCTTATGACCTCGTGATCGGTATGGACTAGTTGGAATTGCATGAGGTGATACTCAACTATAAGATGAAGTGATTGAGTTTGGCCGATGATGAGGGACATAGACACGTTATTGTAGGTGAGAATTAGGGAGTATCCTTGAGGTTCATCTCTTCCTTATAGCTACAGAAGAGAATGCACAAGGGATGTAAGCTTTATGTGATCCTTACGTTAAACAAGAAGGGGGTAGCAGAAGGTCTAGAACACCTTCTGATGGTGAGAGAATTTATGAACATCTTCCCTGAGGAGTTTCCTAGGATGTCAACGAAGAGAGAAATGGAATATACCATAGACCTAAAACCAAGGACTGAACCGATGGAAAGAACACCTTATCGGATGTTGACCCCAGAGTTACAGGATTTGAAAATGAAATTGAAGGAGTTCTTGGACCTCAGGCTTCTACATCCAAGTGTGTCACCATGGGGTGCGCCTGTTATTTTCATACGAAAGAAGGATAGGTCATGGAGACTCTGTCTTCACTACCGTCAATTAAACAAGGCCACGATCAATAATCCATACCCATTGCCAAGGATTGATGATCTGTTCAATCAGATAAAAGGCACGATGGTGTTTTCAAAGATCGAATTATGATCAAGATATCACTAGTTACGGATCAAGGAGGATGACATCCCTAACAACTCCTTAAGACTAGGTTTGGAAATTACGAGTTTATTGTTTTACCATTTGGACTGATGAACTCCCCGAGGGTATTTATGAGTTGATGAATGGGGTGTTCCGCAACAACTTGGAAAAGTTCGTCCAAGTATTCATTGATGATATTTTGATTACTCTCAGACGATGGAGGAGCATGATGAACACTTTCACTTTGTACTATAGTGTCTACGAGAGAACAAATTGTATGAGAAATTGTTTAAATGCCCGTTTTATCAATAAAAGATTCTTGACTTAGGGCATGTCATCTCTGGCAAAGGTATCATCACCGACGAATGTCTCGGAATGGCCTTCACCGATTAATGTCTCAGAAGTTTGTAGCTTCATGGGTTTAGTGGGATACTATCGACGATTCGTCGAGGGTTTCTCAAGATAGCAAATTTGATTATGGAATTACAGAAGAAGATCAAGAAGTTTGGTTGGACCGAGAAATGTGCGAAGGAATTTCAGAGGCTGAAGGAGTTGTTAACAACAACACCTATACTGAAGGTCCTTGACATGGACATGGACTTCTTGGGATGCACTGAGGCATCCAAGGAAGGCTTAGACAGAGTCTTGATGCAATACGATCAAGTGATCACTTATATCTTGATAAAGTTGAGAAGGCATGAGGAGAAGTATGCGATGCACGATTTGGAGTAGTTAGCCATTGTTTATTCCTTGAGAGTTTGGAGGCACTACCTTATTGGAAGGAAATTCTAACTAAAAGAGGACCATCGTGGACTACAACACATATTTACACAAAGCAGCTTGAAAGCGAGACAACGACACTGGTCAGAATTGCTTAGCAAGTATGATTTCAAGATTACTTACATAAAGGGAACAATGAACATAGTGGTTGATGCATTGAGTTGGAGACCACACATATTTTTGGTGATGCCTCTTCAAACGAATCTATGTGAAAATATTCTAACTTTACAACATGATGATGATTGGTACAAGGAGGTCAAGGATTTTATCGGACAAAACATGATGCAGTCCCCCTACCTCAACATGGTTCTGCGACCTCTCAGTCTCTGGATCAATCTTCTTCTGAGTCAAAATGGCTCTTCGGGCTCCTGCTAGAACCCTTTGAATGAATACATAGGTCCCTTTATCCTCTGGCACATGTTTTGAGAAAATCTGTGTGTGCGCCCCCTTTTCAGCGCTCTTCTTTGTTCTCAACCAACATACACCTCAGTGCTGATTCGTTTCCAACTAGCCCCTTCTTATCTGGTGACCTTGGGCTATGACCCAAGGCATAAACAACACACCTTTCATGTTTTGGGGCTTTGAGAATCTTGCATAGGAGCTCTCCTAGGCTCCTTGTCCTTCGAATCGCCAAACCCTGAAATAGAGCCTAGCTCCCACTCACTCCTACCTTCACTCCTGACTCATATGACCTCTGCTCCATGACTAGTGGCTAACATCCAACCGACTCCCTGCGTTTTTGCATTTCAACGATGTGGACGGGTTAAATCCTTGTCCCTCCAACTCTCGGTTGCCGAAAGTCTGAAATCGTATCTACTACAAGATCGACGGCTCTGAGCCTTCCTTGATCTAATGATCCTAGTTCTTTCAAGGTTTCGCGATTAGGGGAATCACGATGCAAGGGTCCCTCTCCTTTTTATTTTGAATCCCTAGTTGTCAAAATGTCGAAATGTCTTGGCGTTCGATCAATGGCTCATAATAACACTTGAGATCTATGGTCCACGTCCAGCCTCTCTATTTCGCTATTTTGCGATTCGAGGTTTTTGGAGACAAGGACCTCTATCCTTCCAAATCGTGATACTTGAAATGACAATGTGGACCAATGGTCCAGATCTTTCTGTGATCGACGGTTCAAATTTTTCTGGCCTTTCCCCGAAATCTTGATCGCTTGCCACGTGTCCTCCTGTGGATGGTCATGATGCTTTTGGGATTTTGTCGAGTCCTCTCCTTTGCTTCTACGAGGGTTAAACCTCATTCTCCTCTTTCCATATCTGATGGCTATCTATCCTTTATGCGATATCTAACAACTCATATCCTTCCTCTCATGCTTTGAGACTCTGAATGGTCCCACTGTTATCTTCCGTACAACTTCACCTGGTCCAACGAACTGTGGCTACTTGTACGACATCTGACGGCTCAGATCAAATATTCTATGTGTCTCCCAGGGACTAAACCCCATGCACATATATTTGATCTAGTGGCTCTCATGCCACTACGCTCCAGATCCAACGGTTGGTGCGTTTTCATAGTTTCACGTCTTTGGGAGTCAAAAGACTCTCCCTCTTATGTTTCCTGGTCTGTGAAATGCCAAAAACTTAAAATGCACACCCCTTACTTCGAGATCAATGGATGTTGATCCTCACTCCTAGATTTGATGACGTAGATATGATCAACTCCTATGTGCACTCCTCCTGTCCTCCTGGACGTAGATTCAAGGGTCTAGATCTTTCCTCCCAGTGTCGATCCAATGATAGCTATGCTCCTCCTCTTGAGCTTGTGCCTCTTCCCTTCCCTTGGAAGAAATTCGATGCTCGAAGGTCTCGGACTTTGACACTTCCCTTGCGAGCCTGGTTCCTTTGGGTCTCATCTGCCTTATAGAAACCCTTCCCCTCCTGAGCTTAGTCAACTCAGAAACCTCGAAAGGTTTCTTAACCTTATACTCCTTTCTTCTATTTCTCTCTGCGCAAAAGAACTATTCCTCCTGAGCTTCGATACTTAGAATAATTCCACCCTCGCACACTCCTTATGCTACTGAGATTTCCTCAATCTCAGGTCCAAAGTATTTCTTGAAAAGAAATGCTTCATGCCCTCTTGGCGCTCCTTTGATGAATGCACACCTTGCAAAGCCTATGGAGTGTTCAGTAACTCTGGTTGTCTTCAAACTCGATAAAGAGTTCTTCTCGTGCACACTTGCACTGGCTCAAAGCCCGCCTGGCAGAGCTTCTACATAATCTCCACAGATTTTGTCTCTTCTCTTTGTGCCTTCCCCTATACAGCTCATCCTCCAAGGTGTTTAGCAACCTTGAGTCTCCTCCTTGAGTCTATGAATCTTTTTGGTGTGCACTCCTTGCACATTCTTTCTGACTCTGCAAAGGTCAGATGCACACTCCTTGCACTGGCTACAGAACTTCCAATGTTTAATTATGCACTCCTTGCACGGCCTAAAGAACCCAGATAGAAACCGACAAACTCACAAACAGATAGTAAAATCTATCTATAACCTATATATATAACATACAAGTGACATTCAAATGCCTAAACATACACAGACAATTCATGGGTAGGAAAAACTGCTCTTTGTATTAATCTCCAAATGTCTATACAAAATGTGTTTTTACAAAAACTAGACTGCTACAGAGTTTCATTTCTCTCCCTCGAGATCTCTCTACCTGAGAATTCTCCTATTCTCCCTCTCCACTCTACTCCTCGAGAGACTCATTACAAAAGAGGGATCTCTTGAGCTTATCCTCATCCACCGCCTCTGTGCTATCGCTATCTTAGAGGGGCTCCTACTCCTATGGCTACATTACACAAAAGGAAGTCGCAGGCCTGACTGATCTGGACTTAGCTACAGGTAACCATTAAAGGAAATCTCAACCACTACCTGTACAGAGGCATGATCTGGTCTCTATGAGCCTTACAACATTAAATTCAAATTCAAATTTTGGAAAATGAGAGGGTTGTACCTCTCCCTTTCATGAATGCGCACTAGATGTGCTGGTTGGTTGTTGATTCTGCTGAGTTGAAGTGATGCTCCTGCATCAAAACAAAATGATGGTACCAATATTTGAGGGATTTAAATTGGATGACGATGGATTATTGAGATTTAAAAATTTAATTTATGTACCACCGAAATATGAGTTGAGGAATTTTATCCTAAATGAGGCTCACAAAGCAGTGTACATGGCTTAACCGGGAGTCACAAAGATGAGGGAAGACCTTAAACCCTTATTTTTCTATTAAGGAATGAAGGAATACTTAGTCAACAACGTGGAAAGATGTCTAGAATGTCAGTAGGTGAAGGCTAAACATAGACATCCAATAGGATTACTATAGACACACGCTATTACAGAATTGAAATGGGTGGTCATTTCGATGGATTTCATTGTTGGATTGCCAATGACAACAAGGAGACACGACATGATTTTTGTGGTAGTCAACACTCTAACGAAGAGTGCTCATTTTTCTCTTGTGCATATGACATATCAGGAACTTGACATAGCTAGATTTTTCATCAGTGAGATTGTGAGGTTGCATGGCATGCTTAAGAGGATTATATCCGATCGAGGATCAGTGTTTACTAGATGATTTTGTACTAGTTTCCAAGAGGCCTTGGGAACCCATCTTAACTTTTGTACCGTATATCACCTAGAGATAGACAGGAAGAGAGAACGAAAAAACCAAATCTTGGAAGAAACGTTGCATATGTATGTTATGGACCAACAAAAGCGTTGGGAAGAATTCTTGCCACTAGTAGAATTTGTGTAGAACAACAGTTATCAAAGCACCGTTATGATGGCGCCTTTTGTGTTTATTTATGGGTGACCATGTCAGATGCCTTTGAGTTGGGATCAACTTGAGGATAGGGTCCTTGTGGGACTTTAAGTGATCCAAGAAATGGAGCACCAATTGAAAACCCTGATATAAAGGATAGAGGAAGTGCATGATCGGGATAAGAGTTATGTCGATGCGTGTCATATTGATCATAGTTATGAAGTTTGTGATCGATCCTTCTTGCAAGTGAAATCGCATAAGAGTTTGATCAAGTTTGGAAAGGGTTCTAACCTCTCTCCTAGGTTAGTGGGATCCTAGGAGATTTTGTAAAAGAGAGGGCACGCATCCTATTGAATAGCCTTTCCTAATTCTTTGAGGCGTATCCACGATGTCTTTCACATCTCTTTTTTGATACTTTATGTTGGTTACCCTACCCATGTTGTTGAAATGAGTTCCATGTAGATACCTGATGAGGCTGTGCTCATGGAAGAGGCAATCCTCATCCTAGACCATATCATTCGACGACTATGACATCGAATAGTATATCAGGTCAAGGTCAAGTGGGACAACTATAGCTCGCACTCGACGACCTGAGAGGACACATATGATATGCCTTAGTAATTTCCATTTTTGTTTAATAGGTAGACTTATGATACTATGATACACTTTATTTTGGCACTTATATACTGTGAAAATTCAGGATGAATTTTAGACCAAGAGGGGATGTATGTAACATCCCACTCTTGCGCGCACTGAGCGAACTTATTCTTTGAGGACACTTCCTTGCAAGTGATCTGAATTATTATACTATGGGTTGTTCGATTATGATTATGAGACATTATGGATTGATGATATGTTATTTTGTTGTATTCACATAGATAGGTGCTATTGATAGGGTTCTCCTGAGTGTGCAAAACTTTGGACCTCGAGGATGCAGAGGAATCGATGAAACCCCTTGGACTTCGGATCGAGTCACGGAGTGGACTGTTGGGTTGAATATTATTGATGTGAAATATGTACATATGATTATATGTTATGATGATTGATTATTATTTACATGATTCGTTGATGGATGCAGGATAACAATATCTTGCTGACCATACTCACATGTGGAGTAGAGGGTTCATGCACGACAACCAGATACTTTGACAGAGAGGTGTGGGAGTCACCCTGACACAGCCTACTATCACTCCCCCCATGGCTCGAACTGTAGGTTAACGATTACCTAGTTCGAGAAGACCCATGATGCCGTGAGTGTATATTGCGACAGTTTCTCACAATGATTCTAAAAGGCCTTATTCCTTAGAGGCCCTTAATGTCCCATGAGATCACTTGGTGGGGTATTGACTCCAGGGTTTTTTGAGGTCTACTAAATACAGTCAAGAGATGAGTGGCACCCTTGGAGCACGTAGTGTGTCCTGAAGGGAACGTTGCACAAGGAAAACGGGAAGAGGTGAGTGGCACCCTTGGAAAATGTAGTGCATCCTGAAGAGCACATCACACAAGGAAAACATAAAGAGGTGAGTGGCACCCTTGGAGAACCTAGTGCATCATGAAGGTCACGTTGTGATTTTAACTGGTAAGTGAATAAACCTAGTCGGCCTTAAAATGAATGATGTGATATGTAAGATTTAAAAAACAAATCTGTAATAAAAATGTTGCCCAACCTAGTGAAATTAAAATTTAAGTCTAAGTAGAACATGGGGTGAGAAAAAATAAATAATAATAAATAAACATGTAACAAAAAGGGGGGTAAGAATTTCAAATTTAGTTATTAAAGTCAAAATTATAATGGAGGATTAATATTTTAAAAATGGAAATGGTTGTTTTTATCTATTTTTGCTAATTTAATTTTAGTTAAAAAGAAAAGAGGGTAAAGCATTGTTTCATCTACACTTGCTAAATTAATTTTTAATTAAAGAAGAAAAAAGGTAAATGGTTGTTTAATATACACTTGCTAAATTGATTTTTAGTCAAAAAGGAGAAAGAGGGAAACTTAAAAGAAATAAGAAACTTAAAGAAAAAGGGGAAACCTAAAGAAAATGAGAAACATAAAGAAAAAGTTGAATGTCTAACTTAGTAAGGAATCTTGTTGTGGGAACTTGCTATTTATGAACTCAACTAGGAATTAATTAATGTGTAAGTCATTTAAGATTTGTAAGGGAATATTGGGACACCAAGGAGCATTTTTAGGAATTCCTTTTGGTGGGTGAGGGAAATAAGAATATCTAATTAATTAATAAAATTATTTTTCTAGTGCAACGAGGAGATCGGGCGACATGTGTACGGGGGAGGTTTTTCAAAATTAATTAACTGAAAAAGGAATTTAATGAGAATTTGAGAAACTAATTACTTAAAAAAATCTATAAAAAGGAGGGAGGAAGAGGAGTATCGATCTCTCATATTTTGGCATAACGTTATGCTGCTGAAATTTTACTTGACTAAAATTTCTCTTGTGGGATTTGGGATACCCATCTCAGGTAACGAGTGTTAGCCCAAACTTGCGAGGAGAGATGGGTGATAGGAGTTCTCTGGCATTGTGTGCATGGCCCCTTTGCGGCTCAAGGGGCTTAGGGGGAAGAAGAGTACCTCTAGCATTGGATGGGAGGTATCAATGAGGTCGCATCAGTTGGCAAGAGGGAGTTGGAAGGAGCGTGCACATGACAACAACTCTGGAGCATTCACGTTTCACTAAGGTACACTGTTAAAGTTGTTACTTCCAATGAAATTTAATTTACACATGTTATTTTTCTCTACTGGGTTGTGGATTTCATTGCCATGAGATTTATTGCACCTACTTTCCTATGGTATTTGTAATCACATTTCTCATTGTATTCTGAATTGATTTCCCATGGCAAACCCAATCTCTTATTGCAACGACTTCTCTGTGTTTTTTTTATTGATTATTATGAAGAAATTATGTTTTTTTCTTCTGTCCCTTATCCCTTTAGTTATTAGTTCGTGCCTGAGCATTCTTCCAGGAGCCGAATCAACGGTCATCACTTCAGTGTTGAAAGACCTATAGATTCAAATGACCTTCTTTCCTGTTCATGGGTAATAAGTGAAGGACAAATCTTTTTGCCAGCTATATATCTCTTACATACCTCTGTTTTTTATCTTATGGTTAATATTTAATCATTGCACCTTCCTTGTGATTGAGTATCTTTGTGTCATAATTGATTAAAACTCTGATTTCCTCTGCATTTTAATTGCTTAAACTTTGGTAAATATCTACGTTTTGGATTGATAAAACTTTGCGTTTGTAAATGATAACCTTTGAATTTTGAAGGCCCAATCTCTGTGTTTTTGTTTATTAACCTACGATCATATAGGCTCCTTTCCATTTACACAGTGAATTTCTACACAACTTTTACTTCACGATTTACCCAGTGCTTGATTGGAAAAACCTCTTCATTTTTGTTTATTTATTTCTCCTAGCGATTAGCCTTATTAGTCTCTACATTTTTAATGATCACCTCTGTGTTTGTGTATTTATTTCTCCCAGTGAATGGATATTTTATCTCTGCGATTTCATTTATATTTATAACAGTGTTAACCTTTATTGGATCTGCAATTCCATGTATTTAAATGACGACTACATCAACTATTTAACTCAGAGATTCATATATATATATTTATTCCATCTATATCATTTACTTACTCTGCGATTTACATTTATATCGGCTTTGTTTTAATACATTGACAATGCTTGAATATGTATCATATTGTTAGACAGTCAATGGTTGTATATATATATATATATATATTATAAACAATGTTCGATTATTAACATATCATTGCAATGTCATTGAGAATTTGATACACTGCAATATCACATCTCTCAACGATTTTCCTTGGCACTTTTTACATCCTTTTTACACCATGATTTGTAGGTGATTTACCCGTATTTACCCAACGATATCTTTATACTTATTAATAGTTTATCAATAGAATTTATTACTAGGCAAAGGATGTATTGTTTGACAATGAATTTATTAGCAGGCAAAGAATGTATTGATTAACAATGAATTTATTAGTAGGCAACAAATGTATTGATTGAAAAAGAATTTACACCGCAAATGATTGGCAGTGAATGTATTGATTGCTCGTTTAAAATATTGTTGACAATAATTACACAACGATATCTATTTTTCAAATAATTATGGTTATTTACCCAGATATTAGACAACGAATTTTCCTAGTGTTCATACAGCCTTCCCCCCAATTTTAGACAACGATTTTAGTGGATACCCTGACCTTTATTAATGAACAATAATGGTTTAAATCGATATATTGCTTAAAGGACAATGAATCATATCGTTTAAAGACAATGATTTTATCAACAACATTTTGATAGCATGTGTTATTAATGGAAATTTTATTAATAGCATATCGATAGTATGTTGACATCCATTTTACTAATAGTCAAATTCTAGTGTAATGACAATGATTAATAGCATATTGTTAGTCAACATTTATACAACGATTTAAATACATTAATTATCCATGACAGCGATACATAATCTAATTCCTTGCTAATTTCCTTTTTAATTGTTAATTCTTTTGTTATACAACAATCTCTTTAAGGGATAGCACTAAATTTAGACAACAATTTCATTATTATATATCATTAGTGTTAATATCATTATTAGCTCTTAATTTTTATAGACAACGAATATTAATTGACCAAAATATTATGATGGGACATTGACATCATTGTTAGATATAACAGTTCACATTTATGGCCACATTATGATAATAGTAACCTTTATAATAGTTCACACCTCACACTTATACATCTTTCTTAACAAATAATGGTTTATGGTTTGTTGGCGAAGTCATTTAATAGCTTGCGCAATTTAATTTGAGTGATGTCATATTGTGTATTCTCAACTTGTTGCTTGGGTGCGTGGGTGTATTCGTCTTGTCAGTTAATTCAATCTCCTAGTGCTTTTGAGCTTTATTGGGTTATTGGTCTAGTTATGTTATGTTCCTCTAGGTTTATTGTCATGCCCATTGCCTGGTGACGACATGATTCCTGATGAGCGGATCATTGCGCGCCCTAATGGATAGAGGGAAATAATAACGTGGACGGAGTTTGTGCTTCCTGAGGTGGGCATTGTTCATTGTAATTGATGTTGGTACTTGATTTTGTAATGCCTCAATGCATGTGTTTTGTATGTCGTAAAGGTTTCTAGTTACTGGTCATCTAATCCACTGTGTCGGGTGGTTGATGTTGTCCTTTGGATTGTAGGCATTGTCTTTCTTGTGTCGGGCGAGTAGTATCTTTTATCTGTTGCCTGATCTGTGTACGATGTGTTCGTCATCAAGTTGTGTGGTTTAACTATTGTTGTCATTACCTTCCGACCCAAAACAAAAAAAAAAATTCACTTGATTTGCATCGCATGTAGTCATAACAAATGGGGTCATTACATGGTGTACCAAGAAGGATCATATTTGATCGAGGATCAGTGTTTACAGTACAATTTTGGACCTATTTCCAAGAGGCTTTGGGAACAAAACTAAACTTTATTACAACATATCACCCTGAGACAGATGGGAAGATAAAAATAACGAGCCAAATTTTGGAATATATATTGCATATGTATGTAATGGACCAACAAAATTTTGGGAGGATTTATTTCCATTAGTAGACTTTTCATACAACAAAAACTATCAAAGTACCATCAATATGACACCCTTTGAATTTATTTACGGGCGGCAATATCAGACACCATTGAGTTGGGAACGACTTGGGGATAGGGTCCTCATAGGACCATAAGTGATCCAAGAAATGGAAGAACAAACGCAATCGATAAGACAAAGCATTAAAGAAGTGCAATATTGGGAGAAGAGTTATGTTGATGCACATTGCATTGACTGTAGTTATGAAGTTAGCAATCGATTTTTCTTTCATTTGAAACCACACAAGAGTTTGATCAAATTTGGAAAGCGTTGTAAATTGTCTCCTAGGTTTGTGGGACTTTTTGAAGTTTTGGAAAAGAAAAGGACCCGTGGCCTATCGACTAGCTTTTCTGGATTCTTTGAGGGGTATGCACGATGTTTTTCATGTATCTATTTTGAGACATTATGTTAGTTATCCTACACATGTGACATGATTTCTTTGCTGGTGTTGGACGAGGGTGCTCTCATGGTGGAGCCAATCCACATTTTGTACCATCGCATTTCATAGCTATGATGTCAAATCGTCGATCAGGTCAAGGTCCAGAGGGACAATTATAGTCCATGCTCGAGTACCTGGGAGGATAGATATGATATTATTTAGTAGTTTCATTAGTTGTTTGATAGATTGACATATACATCTTGTCAGATACATTTCACTGCATTTTATATATTGTACAACTTCGAGAGGAAGTTTAAAACAAGAAGGGGTGTATGTAACATCCTGTTCTACTGAGCACATGTTATCGACTTATTCTTTGAGGACACTTGCATGCAAGTGATCCAGTTATAGTACCGTGTTATTTGTTTCGAATATGGATTTTAATGATGATGTTAATGGGTTGTGATTTATTGTTACCTAATATATGTATTGATAGATTCTATTGACGAGTTTACCTCATTGTGAAGGAAACATGACATATTATAGATATTGATGGAATCAGTGGACCTCCTTGGACTCCAGATTGAATTGGTTTGATTATTTAATCTTATGCATATGTGACACATGATTGATTATAGTATGATTTTGTATATAGATCATTGACAATGTTTTGTCAATGGATGCAGGTTGATAATGCTTGCTAGTCTGACTCACATAAGGAGTAAATGGGCCATGCAAAAAAAGCCAGACATTGAGGGAGAGGTGTGGAAGAGTTCCTGACACAAGCTACTATCACTCTCGTCGTGGCTCAAATTGTAGGTTAAATATTACCTTGTTTCATAGATCCATGATTTCATGAGGGAGGATTGAAACCGTCACTCAGGAATATTTCTAAGGGGCACACAATAAGACATAGTCCTTATTTATTAGAATCCCTTAGTCTATCACAAGTTCAATCGAGTGGAGAGATGACTCCAAGGGTTAGAAAAACTACCAAAACTAATAAAAAGGCGAGTGGCACCCTTGGATCATGGGACTATGTCTTGAAGGGCATGTCGCGTAAACAAAAACTTGAGTCAATAAATCTAGGTGGCCTAGAAAAAATTGAGTTGATTTGACATTGATGGATTTAAAATAATTAACTAAAGAGTGTTTTTATTAATTTTCAATCCCCGTAAAATTCTAATCCTATTGTAAGACAAATCCTAAGTCTAAGTTTAGTTAGCGAAATAAAATTAAATGTTAAGTAAATTAAAAGATTAATGATAAATCAATCTAAAGAAAAATTGAGAAAAATATAAAGATTTGATATAATGCACATGTGTGCAAGAAAATAATAAAATGGAATTTTAAAATAATAAATAAATAAAGTATGAGAGAATAAGTGTACACATATAATGATATCTAGAGTCTAGCTACCACTAGTCTAACTAGAAGAACACTCCTATTTTAACTCTAACTAAGTGTTAGTAAGGAGACAATCATTTGTGGAATAAAGAGACAACTAAGAGTGATTTAAGGAACACATTTGGGAAATGTGAGGGAAATTGACATTTAGTTAAAATAAGATATGTAATTACTTGTGCAACTTGGGGAGAGGGTGACACGTGCAAGGGTGAATAATCCTAATTTATTTAATTAAAAAAAAAAATAATTATGCATGTGGGCATGTGTCAATAAGAAAATTCCTATAAATAAAATGGTCTAGATGGGAAATGGGAACATCGGTTATTGGTAATGTTATGCCGCAAAAATAATTTTGACTAGTTTTACTTGTGAGAGTTGGGATACCAAGATTGATATAGAGTGGTGGCTCTACCTTGCGAGGTAACCTTGGAGCTAGAGTATTTATGGTTTGTATGTGCTTGGTCCCTTTGTGTCTCAGGGGGCTAAGGGGGAAGAAAGAGTGCCCCTAGCATTGGCTGAGAGGCATCGATGAAGTCTCTGTGATTAGCAAGTGGAAGGAAGGAAGGAACGCCATTTGCTGAAGAACATCTTCAACTTCTTCATATTTAGTTACAGTATTCTTATTTGAGTTTTGTAATTTTAGTCAGTTAAATGTGTATATATAGTATCTATAAATATTTTTGTAACTGTATTTTTATTTCTGATATCGAATTGGTAAGTTCTTGATGGGTTTTGTGTAATTAAATAATTTCTGGAATGTGATGCCATTTCAATTTCTCAACTAAGTATTTGGAATTTGTGTTAGCTCTGTTTTGATTTTCAAATCTATTTTATTCTACTTGTTCACTGCTAGATGGATTAAGAATTGAGAAAGTTAGAAATTTTATATGCTGCTAGTTGTTTTTAATCCAGACGTGATTTCTTCTTGGTCATTGCCACTGATTTGTAGTTCCAAATTTTAATTTAAATTAGATTTTTAATTGTATTAATATTTTTACTTGTGCAATAGATTTTTAGAAAACCACTGTAATGTTGTTTCATTTAAAATCCGAAATGACAAGTTCTTGATGGTTTTGTGAATTCTACAGAGAGAATTTATGAATATTACTGTCATTTCAAATTCTCAAAATAAGAAATGGATGTTTTTTTTTTTTTTTTTTTTGACAGAAACAATTAATGGAGCTTATATTTAATAAACAATGGCAAGCCACTAGTTCAGTTAGATAGGATCTTGTACTACAAGACTAGGCTTAGCTACCTTGGTGATTGGAACTACAATTACCTAGAACTTTAAACATCACACTTAGTTGCCTTACACGACTACTACAAAATGCCAATACACAAAGTTATTTGCAACCTGGAGTAGTTTCTTGATTACTTCGGGCCTTTCTTTATGGACTGGTCTCTTTCCAACTTCCATTCCTTGTTCATTTGTTCCATCTACTGCTCCAAGCTACTAACCCTCTCGTAAAATTGTTTCTTTGGGTCTTTCAACTCCTTTCTCAGATTCCCCAACTCCTCACACAATCCTGAAGAAAGTCATCCAAAATGATCAATAAGTTGGAAAGATTCTGGATGTTTTCTTCTAAATCCACTATTCTTCCCTCCATCTCTAGTTTGTTCCCCGAGCCTGATGCCATCTGGCTTGTCTCTGCTGAGTCGCTATTTCTACTCTGAGTCTCCCTGCCTCTTTTCTCTTTACCCTTACTTAGCCTCCTTTCTATGTGCCACTTCTCTTACTCAGTTTTTTCCTTTCCCTGAAGTGTGAGCTATATAGTGCATCCTTAGATGCCTTTCCCCTCATGATTCGTTGGACTGAGGTATGGTCGGAAGCCTGGAATTAAGAAACCAAATGATGTCGCCCTCTCTCAACTCTGATGCTCGTGCCTACTGGCTGATGAGATATTTTCCTTGCACCTATGCTATCATCTTGTCCAAATGCCCACTTGCATTGTCGATCCCCTTTGGAAGCTTACAAGATTCCCCAATTGACTATAACTCCGTTGAGTACCATGCTCCCTTTCTCCAAACAAGTTCTCGAGTTGGCCTCTTCATATGCTTGAGAATTGTTTCCTTGAAGGATGTGGTACAACTGAACAATTTGAAACTGTCCAAGGAGTAGCTTGATTTTGTCTAAAGAGTGCTGGAGTTGGGCATTTGTGACTCTAGTGCACTGAATTAAGGCTTGGATTATGATCCTTGAGTCCCCTAGGATGACTAAGTCCCAAATGTTGATGATTAAGGCTTCAGTGAGCCCTTTCCAAAGGGCAAGGGCTTCTACCCTATTATTGGTTTCAAATCCAATTCCCCAGGAAAGGTGAAGGATGATAGTTTCAGCAGGGCTTACTAAAATTCCTCCTCTTCCCGCCACCCCCGAATTCTCCTTTGAGGCCCCATCAAAGGAAAGGAAATGAGAGTTTTTATTTTTTTTCACTCTTCTAGTTCTTTCTGCCCCATCCTAAGTTCCTAGCTACAAGTGGGAGGGTTTAGGGGACAAGGATTCTGAGGATTTTGGAGTCCAAGGTGCCTCAACCAACATTCTTCTTTATTTTCTATCAGTTTTGAATTTGAAGCCTTGTTGGAGTGGGGGGCACTTTCGCTGAAGAGAGCCTTAATCCTTGTGGCTACCTGGGCCAGACTCCTCTTTTCTTCCCTAAATAACCAGTTGTTACTTTCAATCCAGATCTTCCAGAGGATAAACTTTGGAAGTGTTCTCCAGATAGATAAGAGGTCTTCTTGATTGGCTGTCTGAAAAGGACAGAGAGAGTGCCAATTTGAAAGCAGTGAGCAGGTTTCCTGCAGGAGATTCAGGGATAGGACCCCAAGACCAAGAGTAAGTTGCCAAACCTCCCTGGCGTAGGGGAAGCCCAATAATAGATGGTCCATGGACTCCTCTTCCTAGTAGTAGAGGGGGCATCTACTGGACCCTTCCCACCCTCTTCTTCTAAGGTTTTTGCCTGAGAGGAATCCCATGTGTGCCACTATCCAGATAAACATGTTGATTTTCGGGATTGACTTCGTTGTCCAAATATATTTCCAAATTACAAGGTATGGAGGGACATGGGGGATTGAAGCGATATGGAGATACCCTGCTGCTATAGTGTATGGTCCAGCGTGATGGCCCCAACCTCTCCTTTCTTTTTTATTTTTCCGTAGAGGGGATTTCCCTTGCAACAAGCTCTTTAACGTAGTCCAATATTCTTCTAGGTCTTGGGGAAGGCTTGCAATTTCCCAGCATAACCAGGATTGATTATCATCATTTCCCCAGCATGAAATATCCCACAGACTAAATAGATATTGTAGCTACATCCAGTCTTTGAGTCGCTTGAGGCCTTGCTGTGCTAAGAGGGGTGGATCTCCTAGGATTGAGTCTTCCCAGATGTTGATTTCTTTCCCATTCCCTAGAATCCATGTGATTTGGAAATGGAATTGTTGCAGAGCTTTATAGAAAAGGGTGAAAATCAGGGATCCTTTCCCCAGTTTTGCTGGCCTTTCTAGGCATTTTTTCCTTGGTCCACAATAGTACTTCTTCCAAAGGTATTTTTTTCTCCAAGTGGGTTTCCCTGTGATTATATTCCATGAAATATTTTCCCCTAGGGCTAAGTTCTGGATTTGGAGGTGTTTGAATTGGAGGCCCCCTTCTAGATAGGGCTTGGAAATTCCCCCCAACTTATAAGATGCATCTTCCTTCCAGTTTTCTTCCCTCCCTCCCACAGAAAGTGCCTGATCATTAATTCTATTTTCTGGTTTACTGAACTAGGGGCCAGAAGGATAAATCTTTGCTAGATTGGGATGCTAGCCAGCACGGCTTTGATAAGAACCACTTTTCCTACCAGCTTAAGCCAGTTAGGTCCCCAGGAGTTGATTTTGTTTTTGATCCTTTATTTCAACTGATTACAATGCAAGGCTTTAGGGGTGGATTTGAAGATAGGAACTCCCAAATATTTGAATTCATCCCAAATGGTACAGCCTTCCATTCCCAAGATTCTTGATATTTCAAGCATTTCCCTTGGGTTGATGTTCCATGCATAGATTTTACTCTTGGTCAAGTTGATCAAACTACTTGATATCTCTGTGTAGATGTCTAACTCCTTTTTGAACTTCTTAGCTATTGTTGAACTCACACCTCCAAGGAGCAGTGTGCCATATGAAAATTGGGCATGGTTGATATCCTTTACTCCGGTGGAAATATGGAGCCTGGAAAGATTGAGGTGTGTTTGACCACAGTCGAGCTGGAAGCTTAGGATAGTGGCTTGGATGGCATAGAGAAGGGGGGAGAGGGGGCACCCTTGTCTTAGGCCTCTCGAGGCTTGAAAGAACTTAGTGGCTCACCCATTTACCAAAGGGGAGATCCAGGGAGAGATGATACAAGCTTTGATCCAATTTATGAAGGGAGGGGCGAAACCTAACCTCCCCATGACTTGAAATAGAAATTTATGCCTTACCATGTCAAATGCATTTGCTAAATCTAGCTTGACTATCATACCTTTGTCCTTCCATCGGATACTCGAGTGTAGGGCATATTGAACAAGGATGATGTTGTCCATTATATGCCTGCCTTTAATAAAACCACCTTGATTTTCCAGGATGATAGCAGGGAGAGTATTTTTTAATCTGTTAGCTATAATTTTGATGAGGATTTTATAGGTGGTGTTGCAGAGTGAGATAGGGTGGAACCTGTCAAAACTTGATGCACCTCTTTCTTTTGGAATCAACGCTAAAAAGGATGAGTTTGTTCCTCCTCCAATTTTGACGCAGGACTGGGACTTCTTGATGATCTTGGTGAGGTATGAATTGATGGTGTCCCATTTGTGTTGATAGAATCTTGTTGTAAATCCATCTGGGCTAGGGGCTTTGTCTGGATGCAAATGATCTAAAGCCTCTTTTATTTCTTACTGATCAACCTCCCTAGTTAGTTTGTTGTTGACGTCTTCATGAACGCAGGTCTGTATTAGGGCCATGGGATAGGAAGTAGGGTCGATGGTGGAATTCTGAGTCTCTATGTAGAGGCCTTCGAAGGTTTGCACAACTAATGATTTGATTCCTTCAAAATCCATTATGATCTGGTCGTGGGTATGGATTTTTGTTACACTCTTGAATTGCTTTTTGGCCTCCGCTTGCTTGTGGAAGAAATTAGTATTCTTATCCCTTGCCTCTAGCTAGAGGCACCTAGAATTTTGTTGCCAGTACTTTTCTTCCTCTCTGTAGGCTTGGTGCCAGTTATTTTGCAGCTTTGCCTCTTGCTGCATATTTTCTTGGGTGGTTTCCGAGTCTTCCATTCCAAACTGATGAATTTCTAGCTGCCTTTGTGCTTCTTGACAATCAGAAATGGGACTTGAGAGGGTTTTGGCCCAGGATTTTAGAGATGCCTTTAGTCTTCTGAGATTTTCTTCCCAAACAAAGAATGGGGAGCCTTTCACCATTCCATTCCAAGTTCTGGAGACCAAGGCTGGGTAGCCAACGTCCTGAATCCATTTTGGGTTCAATCTAAATGGAATCGGACCTGGACTGTTTTGAAAGGACATGTCCAGGGTGATTAGCTTATGGTCTAACACAATGTGCGGGAGAATCATAGACGAAAGTGTGAGGCCCATAATCATGAAGGTGCTTTGGTCTAGGAATCTGTCTAGCCTAGCTACAATATGCCCCAGTCCCACCTTCTTATTGGACCAAGTGTATTTTCCTTTAGCTGGTTTTATATCCTTCAATTCCCATGAAGACATTATATCCTCTACCCATTCCCTTACTGGGTCTCGAGCAATTGAGCTTCCTTTTTTCTCATTCCCTGCAAGGGTCAGATTAAGATCCCCCCCAAGGATGATATTTTCTAGCTCGTTTTCGTGAAGGAAATCCCTTAAGGTCTCCCAACAGATTTTTTTATCCTCCAGTAGGGAAGGCACATAGAGTTTAAAAAGGCTTACCTAACATCCGGTTCCTAGATGGAGAAGGCTGGTGAAGATCCAGTGTTTGCATGTTTCATGTTTGATGAGAGCATACTTCTTTGAGTTCCAAAGTCTGCCCAATCTACCCGAGGCACGTCTCATGCTTTCTACAATTCCTTTGCTGATGTTCCATCTAGCTTTTGCTTTTCTAAGGAAGTCTTGTCCTTCCATCTTGGTTTCTTGGATTAGTAGGATCTCAGAGTTTGAGGATTTGATGATGTATTT
This sequence comes from Picea glauca, assembly GCA_000966675.3. Classification (NCBI taxonomy): domain Eukaryota; kingdom Viridiplantae; phylum Streptophyta; class Pinopsida; order Pinales; family Pinaceae; genus Picea; species Picea glauca. The sequence continues at coordinate 1,124,736 of JZKD02S1256919.1, forward strand.
GAGTGCCTCTTCCTTAGTCTTACTACCAAAACCCCTGCAATTCCAAGAGGTGAGTTTCATTGATTACCTGGGGGGAAGTTATGGGCTCCTTGGGGGGGCTTGGATTTTTTCCTCGTTTGTCTGACATTGATCAGCTATCTGATGGTTGGCTGCAATCCATTCAAGATGTCTCTATAGGTCTCCTTTTCTCTTTCCTCTTTTTTTTTTTCTTACCTCTGCTTGGTTTTTTTGGAGTGATATCGGTGCCGCTATCTTCCTCACTACTACTATCTGAGGATACGTCCCCTTCCTCCACCTCTGGATATTTGTGAGGTTCTTTTGAGTTTTTCCCTGGTTCTTTCACCCTCTCTTGCATTGATATTTATATCATTTCCAGGGTGGTGTTCCATTGTTCCGAGTCCGCTATGAGGTTTTTCTAAGGAGCTTCCTCTGTTGCTTCCTTTATCTTCTCTGAGTCAATCACCATACCACTATTCCCTATTGCTACATTGATTCCTTGCTCAGCTGATTGTGTCTGGACTGTCTTTCCAGGCCTTGGGCCCTTTGCCTTTGAGGAGGGTATCCCTCTTCTTGCCTATTGGTAGCCTTCATTTGTTTCTTTGACCTTGTTGATATCTTTAGGGCAGTTTCTCTAAAAGTGGCCATATTCATGACATCCCCTGCATTTGAATGACAACTATTCGTAGTCAAGTTTCTGGTAGTGCTGCCAGTCTCCCACTTTTAGCTTGATTTCCTCTGGAATACCAACCTCTATATTTACTTCCACACAAGTGTGGGCACATAAATATTGATCCTTTGGATCTGCCCTATCGATGTAGTGTCCGAGTCCATTTTCGGTTGTTTGGAGCGAGGTGGTGTTCCAGCAGTGGATTGGCAGATTTGGGAGTCTAACCCAAACTGGGACATCCTTGGGCACTTTTGAATCTAGATCAAAGCTGGGATTCTAGTGGTTCAGGTAGAGCCCTTGGGTTCCCATGAAATAGGGCTTGTTTCTAAAGATCATGTCCCGATCTTCTTTTGAGATAAATTCAAAGATGTAATATCCTCTTCCCACTGCATAACATGTTATGCTATTCTGGATTAATGGATGCTAGTTTCTTTGGATCCAATTATATATGGTATTTGTGGAGGTCCATAGTCCCATAAAATATCCATCCAACCCACGCTTTGATAGGGACACTGCTACTCGAATTGGATGGTCTGGGGGCAGGTCGATTTCAGGGATCGAATCAAGTCACTTGACAAAGCTGGGTGGAGAAGTGGAAGGGAGCTTCTTGCTGTGGGCAACCAAAATCTTACGGAAAGACTCATTGGTTGAGCGAGGGGCTCAGGGCTCCCCACCTCCGGGGGCGACCATGGTCATCCCAAGGTGGCCTCATCTTGGAAGCCACGGTTAGGGCAGCATGCTCTGGTTTTTTCAGATAAGAAATGGATGTTGTTAGTATGTGTATGTACATCTTTTGAATTTTGTGGTCACGGTCTTGATTATCATTACATAATTTTTAATTTAAATCTTCTCTACACCCTTGATTTTTCCAACAAAGATGATAGCCGATTATTCCTCTGTTTTTTTTCAATTTCGAAATTGGTTATTGATTGTGCATGGAACATTGCCATTCGATGGAAAATTTCTGAATAATTAAATTCCTATAGAATGAAACTCCAATAATGTGTTCCTTACTATATTCAAATTTCTTAGTTGTTGTTCTGCATGAGTAAATTAATTTCTATTGGAAAATGGATTGTGGTGTGACTGTTGCCCCATCTTTTGAATAACCCAAAAATTTACCAATTGAGTGTTTAATTCCTCTTTTGTTGTGTTTAATGTTAAAAAGTTATGCTTGTTAGTATTTAATTCGGAAATGACTTTGAGGCGACAAGAAATAATTGACATTATTGAGTGCCTATTTAATAAATTTATTGTCCTTCCTTGAAGCTTAACCATTACCAAATTTTTATTTGATCAATTCCTGTAAATTTTAATTTGAAATTTAGTTTTGTTTGAAGGTATGGAACAGAGGCCGGATCAAGGGCCATATCAGGTGTCAGATCAGGTGCCAGATCCAGGGTTGGATTGGGTTTCATATGACAAGGTATCTCTTGAAAATAAAATTGTTAATTAACTTGTTCGTGTATGATTTTCCCATTTCCAGTTAACTAATTTTTGTATTGATTTTCCTCGTTTTAAAATAGTGGTAACATTCGTAGAGTTAACACCAAGAAGGATGAGTTTTGTAATTGTTTGATTGGCTTGGCATATACATGTTCACTCATATTTTTCTTTTCATTGCCACTTCTTGACATACCCTACATCAAATTTATTGTCCCTTCCTCTAAGGATATACAATTAATAAAAAAAAAAAAATGTTTCTCATTGAAATTAACATAAATTATCATAAATTAGTGTTGGATTAAGGTCTGGATTGAGTGCTAGATTAAGTTGTCGATTGAGTGTAGGATTAAGGTCTGGAACGAATGTCATATTGTTCTTCACACCAGATCATGGGCCTAGATCAATTCCAAAACTCCTTCTTTTGTTTCTTTACTTGGAGATGTAATTTAGCATTTGAATATCCTTTAATTTTTAAAAATAATATCGGTCTTCCCTTAAGTCCTTTAATGAATTTTTAAGATAGCAAGTGCATTCTTATATATGGTTGAAATAAGATTTGGTCTTCCTTGATACCTTTGAATGGAATTGTATGTTGACATTGGATTCTTATATTATTGTTGGGTCTTCCTTTAGTTCTTTTAATTGGATTTTAAGTCAACACTGGGTTCTTTATTTTCATTGTTTAAATAAAAATTGATCTTCTTTAATTATCCTTATATGTGGATATGCAAGATAGAATATAATTTATCTTATCTAATTCTTAATTATGGGTTTGAACTTCTTATAGTGTCTTTGCAATGGAAATGTAAGGTAGTCTTTGAATCTTTCCATATTTCTTGTTATGATTGAACATCTTAGTTCTTTTAAAATGGATATGCAAGAAGTAGACTTCTTATTAATTGTTATTTATGATTTATTTTTATTAGTTTTATAAATTTGATACATAACGTAAAGTAACATCTAAATTTAATGTATTTCTTAAGAAGATTGATCTTCTTGTGGTTTCTTGTAAATGAATATATAATTTTAGCCTTTTAATTCTTGATATATTCTTAGAAGATATTCCTTAATATGAAAATGCATAGTTGAGATACATGAGACTAAGATTTTACTTATGCTCTTTGGGTTATTATTCTTTATGTAAAATCCCTTTACTCATTTACACTCAATTGTTGCTTGAAGATTGATAAGTATAGTACAATTATATCATGTTGCACCATGGAGAGTTGATGATTAAGTATGGTTGATAAATCTAGCTGATTTTGTTGTTATGATTGGATTAATGGGATTTAGATACGTCCTTCTTCCTTAGAACATGCACCAGTCCTTAGACCTTAAGTGGTCAAAATCAATCGGATGAATCTTGGACATGAGTGTTGGTTATGTGTCTTGGAGGTCCTAACCTTGCAGGATAGGTTGGGAAGGTAGCTTACTTATGTGTAATGACCCCTATTTTACGACAATAAACAACAATGTGTAATAGGTAATTTTTTCATTTTTTTTGCATTAGGATAAAGGATCGTCACACATAAATCATAACAATGCATAATCAACATGAACTCATAATTACAAGAATTACAAGCGACACCTCAATGTAATCAATAACGACACAAGCCAACACAATAACATAAACGATATCAACACATGATCAACACATAAAAATAAATAACAACATAGTTGAACACATCACAATCAATCGAAGCAATAAAATAATGATCAACCATATGGTTGAATATTAAAATAACTACCCGCCCAACCTATCCTGCATGGTTAGGACCTTCGAGAAACATAACCAATGCTCAAGTACAAGATTCATTTGATTAATTTTGATCAATTAAGGTCTCAGGGTTGGTGACTGTTCTGAGGAACAAGGAGGTGTATATATCTCACTAATACAATCAAGTCGAAATCCAACAAATCAATCAATCAGTCTTAACTATCATTTGTTCATGGTGCAAGAGTAATCATTAAATTTATCAATCATACATCAACATTATTTTCAAGGTGCATGAGTAATATAATTTCTAAAAAATTCATACATAATCATTAAATATTCCATACCGCAAAGAAATCTAATTACTTAATCATTTATACATCAACATTTGTTCCATAGCACAACAAAATCTAATTACTTAATCATTTATACATCAACATTATTCCATAGCGCAAAGAAATTTAATTACTTAATCATCAACATATTCCATGGCACAAATGTAATCATCGATTTTATTTTCATGGTGCAAAGTGAGCTAATTATATAATCAATTATACATCATCCATCAAAATTCATGGTGCTCTCCACAACAATACCCGTTAAAAATTCTTTAAATACAAAGTATAATCTACTACGATTTCGCGATCGCTAACAATTTATCATGTGCTAAACAAAGACATTGTAATATCCACATACAAAATTAATTCAACACAACATTTAATCATCTAGTATCAAGAATAATGCTCATGAACCTTAAAACTACTTTACAAAGAAGTTCTAAACTTGTCCTACACCAATAAGTTTAAGGACGCAAGGGTAAGGTAATGGCACCTAAAGTACTACTTATTTTCTCAATTTGTGCAATTACTCTTTTTATTTTAGGCCATGTAACAATTAAACCTAAGGGAGTAAAGGTATCTTTCTCAAAAGAAACACCATTTATTTTCAACAAGATATGATGAATTATCATAAATTTAGGGATACTTTTCTGGCGAAGCAATATGGCGTAGAACAATTTTCATCCATCTATCTTACTCAAAGTTTTGCAACATGTGCAACTCCTTATGAACACTAAATTCACAAGGTGCACTATGTAATCCCTTAGGATTAATGCTCAACATTAAAAATAAAGTTAAAATAAAATCACCATTAAAAGAAAGGTTGAATGAAATGTCTAATCGATTAAATTAATTATTACATCATATTTGAGGAAAACAACCTTACATGATGACATAAATTATCGTTTACCATGTTCTATAATTGGTTCTTCATCGTGCATTTCAAAAACCAAACAATATACCATACTTTAAAAAATTCATAAACTGCTCACAACATACAACAATGAATTTCGACACAGATCTGAGAAACATATAACCGGATCCAACTCTTAAGTCTAATGTACTGTATAGATATTATATAAATGTGAGTAGGTTGGAGACTAAAGGGAATTACTAGAATCCTTGGTGAATTAGATGAATAAGATTTCTATCCAAAGCAAGTTAGATAGGTATGGAAATGGCATCATGTGGTAGGATGAACTGACGTTACATCACAAAAAATTATAACAAGGATGAAGTTTTCTTCCCTTTATCAACAAACATAATAGAAATTGGAGAATAATGCCCCATATAAAAAAAACATTTATGGAAAAATTGAGGTACATTACATATGGTATTAGAGAAAAGGATTGCAGCACTTGGACCTTGAACAGGGCCAAAGTATTGACTTAGTACATTTTTTTTTATGATTATGAAAAACTAACAACAAACAATTGTTGTTATAGATATAAAACTCTTTTCTGTTTTGTATTAATCATGGCATCCTAGGATGACGCAAGAATTAGAATGGAGGGGAATCCAAAACAAATAACTCCTAAAGATATGAGATAGAATAGTGACAAGAACTCACCTACTGAAGTTCTGGAAATGATGAGGAATCTCATTGTTGAACTACAAGTCTTCAAAGAAGACAATGAGAAACTAAAGAAGGCACAACAGGAACAACAAGAAATAAATAAGGTCTTGTTGCGTGGTATAGTGAAAAATAAAAGCCCAAAGGATGATGAACATGAGGAAGAGGTCAGTAAAATGGCCTCCAAGAATTCTAGTCCTGAAGTAGAAAAAGGGGATAGTTCATCTGAAGGTACACCTTCAACTGAAGAGAAAACAAAACCAGACAGAAAAAGGAAACAGGTAGATCACCTTGAGGGAGAATTTAAGAAAATAAAACCCGCTACCTTTGATGGGGAATCCAGAATAGGGGAGGAATCTAAGGCATGTTGATTAGACATAAAGAAGTATTTTCAGATCTACAACTATTCCAGCAATATGCAGGCCAAAATAGCTATCTATAACCTGAAAGGAAAGGCCAACATTTGGTGGAAAGATCTGAAATTGGCCAAGGGCCTAAAAGAGAAACAGATGGAATGGGCATACTTTAAGAAATATTTCAAGGAAAGGTACCTATATGAAAGTTACTATGAAAGGAAAACCAAAGAATTTTATGAGCTACGACTTGGTCAAATGGCTATGAAGGATCTGATAAACAAATTCTTGGAATTACTAAGGTTCATACCTTATATCCAAGAGGACAAAGTAAAATCCAACATTTCCTAAGCTGTTTGCCACAATATTACAAGGAAATAATAGAGTTTTATAACCTCGATTTCTTGAGTGAAGTATTCAGGAAAGATCGAATGTGTTCTGACCAATAGAAACATCGAACAAAATTTCCCAAATCCTGGAAGGATATGAAACAAGACCGAATGAACCAACAGATGAAGGGATACCAGCCAAATCCTTATCGGAACGTAGAAAAATGATTTCCAATAAAATATTTTCACTCCAACAATCCAAATACGTAAGGCAACGATAAACCAGTAAATCAGGGAACAGAGAAGTTTGGGGACAACCCTCGCAAACCATTAAAGTGTTGGGAATGTGGAGAACCTCATCTAAGGAGGAACTGTCGACATTTAAATTCGAAAACCAGAACTGTTGTTCACAATTTTCAGGAAGCCTCGATGGTGGGTCGTGTGGGCAGAAGCTTGCATCAGATAAATGCAGCCATGGTTGGCCGACAAGGTGACCACCAGTCCTCTATGATGGAAATTGAAGGTAAAATCAATAACACTCGAATTTTTGTTTTAATTGATCTTAGAGCTACGTTAAGTTATATCACTCCAGGTGTAGTAGAGTCAAATAAACTTAATAAAAAGAGACACACAAAATCATGGCTGGTACAACTAGCAACAAGAACAAAAAGGGAAGTGTTTGACTTTATTTTTGATTATGAATTCATCTTAGGTGGTCAAAACATAAGGACAAATCTGAACACTCTACCACTAGGATCTTATGATGTAATTATCAAAATGGATTGGTTAGAAAGGCATAAAGCAGTGCTAGATTTTTATGAAAAGACACTTAAGTATAAAGACGAAAGTGACACTGCTAGGACAATTCAATATATACAAAAACCAATATCAATTAGACAAGTTTCAACAATGCAATTCAAGAAATGCATGAGAAAGGGTTGTCAAGTTTATGCCATCCAGGTAACAAACCTGTTAGAAAAAGAAGATAAACCCAACTTGGAGGACTTTGTTGTTCTGCATGATTTCAGAGACGTGTTTGTTGATGAAATACTTGAATTACCCCCTATAAGGGAGATAGACTTTTCTATCAACCTGCTGTTGGCATGTTTTTAGACAGAGGCAGAGTTTGTGTGTTTGTCACTGATGGAAAAGATCACAACTAGCAACAAAATGATGATTGAATGGCAAGATCATAAGCTAAACTCCATTTCAGGTATCAGAAGCTAAACTCTATTTCAGAGTTTTGGATACCGGGAGTTGGAAGTGTCAAAACACTTTATCACAAAAATGTTGAAATGCCAAAATGCGAAATGTCGAAATACCAGACCGTTGATTTGACTCCATTTCAGAGTTTCACATACTGGGAGATGCAAGTGTCGAAACACTTCATCACATAAATGCCGAAACGTCGAAATACCTAACCATTGATCAGGCACAACAAAGGCTCGTGAATTTGTGAAATGATCCTGGTCGTTGAAGCTAGAGGACACATGGTGAAAGATTGGCATTTCTCTGACTGAAAGGTCAAAGGAAGGAGTTCTCTAACCTCTCTAACTCGCGATATGAGAAATCACAAAATAATCCTAGCCGTCAGATCGAGCATTGATCTGGACCATTGATTAGACATGACGAAGGCCCGTGAAGTTTCAAAATCACGATAAGATCTGGACCGTTGGGTCCATAGGACACATGGAGAAAGATCTTCTTTTCGCTGACTGGAAATTCAAAGGAACAAGGTTCCCTAACCTCTCGAACTCACGATATGAGAAATCACGAAATGTCAAAATGCAAAATTGCGAAATGCCTTTTGGCGTAGCCTGTGCTCACCACTAGTGGTCATGTGAGGGGGAGAAGCTAGTGGAGCTAAATATTTTTGGAGTTTCATGGATTGTGACTTGGAGTGTTGAGACTCTTCACAAAAGGAATGCTGAAATGTCGAAATACTGAAATGTGAAATGAAAAAATCAACGCAAGACCCTATGCTTGTAATCCAATGGTGTTGGATACTTGGAAATTTGATCGAAGGGCTATTGTTTCTCTTCACGATTAATTGTTCAGTTACAATTTAGTTAGTAGAACTGAATCATGGTTCTTGGACGGTTGGCATTTCAGTTGCTAAAGCGTTGTTATAGGGATTTGAGGGGTAACCGAAGGGGTTGTAGAATATAAAAGGAAACACGCAGTGACTGTGTGGGGTTGACTGTGCCGAGTGAAAAATGAATTGAACCATAGAAACCTAAAATTACAATATGCGCAGTGGAAAGAAAACACAGAGATGAGGAACAAAAGATGAATATAACAGAATAGTGGAAGAGAGCAGAAAGTGCACATATCAAAGATGTATATCTATGAGAAGAAGATAAATCTAAGGTCTGCATGCTGAGATAGAGGATAAGATCAGAAATATGAAGAGGATTCAAGAAGGGATACATTGATGTAGGCAGAGCAGAGTGGTATAGCTGAACAATGATAAGCTTGGTAAGAAAATGAAAACTATTGAGTCACTGTAATAAATTCACAGAAAGCAAAGTTTTATATTTTAGGGTGGTTGGGAGGTGCTAGGGAGGATTGTTGTCCTCAGAGGTTTAAGTGGGTGCTTCAACACAGGGAAATGTATCTTCCATCTGGTTGCAGCTAGAGAAACCAGAGTGATAGGGTGGTGCAAGGGAGAACAAGTGTTCTTTGTTATACAGGTTGGAGCCTGTGTAACTAGAAGTTGGTGCTTCCATCCAGTTGGTGCTGGAACAATCAGGGAGTGTAACATCTCGCTCTGGTGCACTTACCAAACTTATTCTTTGAGGACACTTTCTCGCAAGTGATCTGGATTTTTATGATGATAAAACTTTTTCCTTCATTATGATGCGTTAAGTTATATGACATGATGTTTTTA
>JZKD02S1256919.1:1149330-1165818 GCA_000966675.3 Picea glauca
ACTATTAAAATTGATTATAAATTATATATCTAAATTAAACATTCTTTTAAACTATAAAGTATAGGCTTCAATATTTAAATGATCTCCCTAAAACCTTATACATTGAATGCTTGAATCCTCAATCTTTAAACTTAGCTTTAAATACTTATCCATCAATATTAACCCTAAAACTTGGACTTTAAACATTATTCCCATTCTAATATTGACTTTAAGCATGTTAATATTGTTTTAACTACCTAGTAATTCCTTGTTCACTTTGCAATACTAATGGTTGTTTAAAGTGAAAGGTTAATGATGATGTTTAAGCGCAATGTTAATACTTGTTTAGCTGCAATGATAATACTCGTTCAATTGAAATGTTAATATTGGTTTAAGTTGGAATGTTATTGATGATGTTTAAGCGCAATGTTAATACTTGTTTAGCTGCAATGATAATACTTGTTCAATTGAAATGTTAATATTGGTTTAAGTTGGAATGTTATTGATGATGTTTAAGCGCAATGTTAATACTTGTTTAGTTGCAATGATAATACTTGTTCAATTGAAATGTTAATATTGGTTTAAGTTGGAATGTTATTGATGACGTTTAAGTGCAATGTTAATACTTGTTTAGCTGCAATGATAATACTTGTTCAATTGAAATGTTAATATTGGTTTAAGTTGAAATGTTATTGATGACATTTAAAGCGCAATATTAACCCTTGTACGGACAATGTAAAGTATGGTAATAAATTGGGAGGCATGTGGAGATATTATGGAGAATTTGGCTAGTATTCAATCACGGATGATTCATAGACATTGACTGGTCTTTAATTTTAAATGGTTGTCGTCTGAGTCCTTGTCTTGCGCCTTAGGTAGAAGATGTGGTTGCTCCTTCGTCTATGGTTGCGTCAGGTTGTAAAAATTTTGTCGATTGGTCTGCATGGGTCGGGCGGGATATGGATACCTTCTATGGCCTTAGCTTATCTATCTGAGTGTATTTTTCTGTGTAAAGGATCCAGTGCTGTATCAAGAGTCTCGGGCCCTTTAAAGGCAGGGTTCCACTCTTGTGACACACCTGACGGAGGATACTAGTTTCTTCCTGAGCAGTCGGCCAGGAGCCTGTCTAATCTTCTTTTGAGAAGACATAAGACTAAAAGCCCTTCTTTTCTGTGCAGAGATAGTAAACTCCACCGTTGGATTCTTCCGTCTGTGACTGTGCTGTACTTATCACCTGGTGTCGTTTCCTGCTTACGGATACTAGTTGTGTGCCTTAGGTCTAGGGCCGTTTATTGTTTGATGTCACTGTGATTCGTCGGGGTTGCCTTGTTGAGTTCGTCTTGTTTGCGTCTTGTTGGGTCGGGTTACTAGTTTCTTCCTGAGTTGTTGGCCAGTAGCCTGTCTAATCTTCTTTAGGGAAGACATAAGACTAAACGCCCTGCTTTCCTGTGTAGAAATAGTAACCCTAACACCATAATTTCTTCCCTCTATGTTCTTCCTGTGCATCCCCATAATGTCTTAATGTTTGTGCTGTGCGTCTTGTGCCTGTGATCGTATATTGTTGCAGTTACTCGTTGTGTGGATTCATTTTGGCCTTGTCATGGTTGCGTCTTATTGGTTGTCCAGTGGTGTCGTACAGTTATGTGTGTTGTTACTTCTACACGCGCGCATACACTTAAAAAAAAAAAAAATTTGCACCTGTCAATAGAATGGTTGTCATATCGAGGAGGTTCATTACATATAGGGTGATAGGGTGAGGAGGTCTATAGAGATAGAGGATAAGATCAGAAAGATGAAGAGGATGAAAGAAGGGATAAATTGATGTAGGCAGAGCAGAGTGTTATAGCTGAACAATGATAAGCTTGGTAAGAAAATGAAAACTATTGAATCACTGTAATAAATTCATAGAAAGCAAAGTTTTATATTTTAGGGTGGTTGGGAGGTGCTAGGGAGGATTTTTGTCCTCAGATGTTTAAGTGGGTGCTTGAACACAGGGAGTTGTATCTTCCATCTGGTTGCAGCCAGAGAAACCAGGGTGATAGGGTGGTGCAAGGGAGAACAAGTGTTCTTTGTTATACAGGTTGGAGTCTATGTAAATGGAAGTTGGTGCTTCCATCTAGTTGGCGCTGGTACACTCAGGGAGTAGGTGCTTCCTTCTAATGGGTGCTATATAAAAGAGAGAGTTGGTGCTTGTATAAGTGGAAGTAGGTGCTTCCATCCAGTCGGTGTTGGAACACTCAGGGAGTTGGTGCTTCCTTCTAGTGGGTGCCAGAGAAACCAGAGAGTTGGTTCTCTCAAACAAGTTGGAGCTTGTAAAATAGAGGTAGTAGCCTCACATTGAGTTGTTTCTCAATTATATATGATGTACAAAACTTAAAAGACTGCCTATCATTTTGAAGAAGAAGAGGTTTTCTCCCTTTATGGGTTTCCTCGTGAAAATCAGTCTCTGTGTATATCTTATGTGTGACTGATGCTCATTATTTATGTTGTCCATATGTTGTATAATATTGATGATCACTTGAATAAATATTAAGAATGCTTTAAGAGACTTAAAATTGTTTAAGCACAATAAAAATTGATTCACCCCCCCCTCTCAGTTGTCTTAGTAATTTCAACAATTGGTATCAGAGTGGGTTACTGTTATTTAAAGGTAGATCTGCAAGCTTAAATATGACAAGTCATGAAGGGACTTTATCCAGTAAGCCTGCTTTGTTTGATGGAACAATTTTTTCCTTTTGGAAGGTTAGAATGAGAACATACCTAATGGCCTTAGGTGTTGATGTTTGGGATGTAGTAGAGACTGGATACATAAATCCTGTTGTGCTAGCTTCCAAGGATGATAAGTTAGAATTTAGCTTTAATGCTAAGGGAATGAATGCTATCTTGAATGGACTTGCAAAAGCTGAGTTTGTAAAGGTGATTCATCTTCAAACTGCCAAATAAATGTGGGATAAACTTATTAGCAGCTATGAAGGAAATGAGAAAGTAAACGATGCCAAACTTCAAACATTTAGGTTGAAGTTTGAACAACTAAAGATGAATGAAGATGAAAAAATTAGAAAGTATTTTTTAAGAGTTGAAGAACTTGTGAATGCCATGAAGGGTCTTGGTGAGAAGTTTGAAGAATCAATTTTAGTTCAGAAGATTTAAGATGTTTGCTTGATAAATTTAATCCAAAAGTCTCTACAATAGAAGAACTAAATGATCTTAAAACTCTGTCCATTGATTAACTCCTAGGAAATTTAACTTCATATGAAATGAGAATCAACAAAGATAAATCCATTACTAGAGAAACATCTTTTAAAGAAGACAAGAAAAATGATTTAGATTTAGATGATATTGAGGCAAAATTTGTGAGAAGGTTAAAGAAAGGATCAGGAAAATATCAAGGCAAGCTTCCCTTCAAATGTTTTAATTGTGGTAAGATAGGTCATTTTGAATCTAAGTGTCCCCATCAGAGAAAGGACCAGAACTCTGATGATGAAAAAAAGTACAAATTCAAGAAATATAGTAAGAAGAAAAGTTTGTGTGCAAATATTGACAATTCCTCTGAAGACATAGATATTGATTCATCATGTGAAGACAAAGTGAATGATTTTATTCTTATGGCTATGGGAGATCTTGATGATGAACACACAGGAGGTGAAATGGATGATGAAGAAGCTATGGTGGATATGGAAGGTGAATTAATCAATGCTTTGGAAGAAATTGACAGACTTAGAAGTAAGAAGAGAAAACAAAAACAACTATTGAAGTAGTTTAAATTGAATAGTGAAAAACCTGATGAAAATTTTTCTCTACTAAAAGTGGAGTTTAGAAGGGGCAAAGAAAATATAAGACATACTAAAAAAACAATTGTCATAGAAGAAACTGAGGTGTGAAGCCTTAGAAGAAGAGATAGTAAAAACTAGAAAAGAAATGTTTAAGTTCAAGGGATTGTATCACCAAAATATGCCAAGTATTAAAGCCTCATAAGGATTAATATCCATTTTAAATCAACAAAGAAACCCAAAGTTGAAAGCTGGATTGAGGTATGAATAAGGATCAAGTAGTGATCATCCAAGTAATACATAACCTATCAGGTTTGTGAAATCCTCAAACATTGACAACAGTCACTCTGCAGAAACAAAGAAAGAAAATCAGCCACCAAGAAGGAATGAAAGAAAAAGTACCAGAACTGAATCTGTAGATCAGAGAGATTATCGGCATGAAAGAAATCGAACTCCTCAAAGAAGACAGACTTTTTCAAGGTACAAAGGATTTTTCTATGGTTATTGTTTTTTTTGCTCTAATTTTGGTCACAAAGCTATAAACTGTTCTTTAAGATTTAGATATGAACAATAAAGATATTCAACAAATAACCATCTTCCACAACAAAGATCTAGACAACCAAGCAACAAACAACCTTAGACTATAAATCATGCGATGGCTGGGAAAATGACGCAGGTTAAACATAACAATAGTTATAAGCATAACAATCGCTATGATCTTCTATTTAGTGAACCATAATGTTACATCTATCATAACTATGGACATAAAGCTGCAGATTGTATCTTAAGGAATTACAAGTCAGATTTGATCCCCACTGCTGAAAATGTCAAGGTTTGGAAGAAGAAAGTAAATGACAAGTGTGGACTAGTGTTATCAGCCCAAAGACAAAATAATCCCTAGTATATTGACAGTGGATGTTCCAAACATATGACTAGAGACAAAAGTAAGTTTCTAACTCTAAGTGAAAGCAAATTAGGGAATGTAACTTTTGGAAATGATGCATTAGGAAAAATAAAAGGTAAAGGAATGGTAAGTTTGAGTAATGGCAAAGGGAAAGATCAAGATGTGTTGTTTGTAGAAGGTCTGAAACATAATATTCTTAGTTTCATTCAAGTCTGTGATTGAGGATGCGAAGTCATTTTTACCTCTAAAGATTGTAGAATAAAATCTATGAATTCAGGACAACTAGTTGCAAAAGGGATAAGAATAGAAAACAATTTCTATGTGTTAAAAGAATAAAAAGAAGAATGCCACTTAAGAAAGTATGATGAAAGTTGGTTATGGAATAGGAGACTTGGACACCTAAATTTTGATCATATAATCAAGCTCAAAAACAATGGGTCACTAAAATATCTTCCAAAGATATCAAAGCCATACGACTCTCTTTGTAAATCCTGCCAGATAAGAAAGCTTACTCACACTCAGTTCAAATATAAAAAAATTCCTTCAATAGAAAAGCCTCTCCAGTTAGTACATATGGATTTATGTGGACCATCAAGGAAAGAAGGTACAAGAAAAGAAAATTATTTTATGTTGATTATTGATGATTATTCTAGACTAACATGGGTTTCCTTTTTGAAGGAAAAATATGAAGCATTTGAAAAATTCAAAGTGTTTAAGGCTCTGACTGAGAACCAAACAAGAAAAAGATTAAAAGTAGTAAAGTATGATAGAGGAGGAGAGTTTAGTTCTTAGAAATTCAAATACTTTTGTGATAAACATGGGATCAAAAGAGAGCACACAATTCCAAGGACTCCACAACAAAATGGAGTTGTTTAGTGGCAGAATAGATCTGTACAACAAATGGAAAGATCAATGATGAATGAAAGGAACATACCTCAGACATATTGGGTAGAAGAAACTCATATAACCGTTCATATCCTTAACAAAGCTCATCTCAGGGCACACAGTGCCAAGACTCCTTATGAACTATGGTTTGGAAGACTTGCTTCAATCAAGCATTTTAAAGTCTTTGGGAGTAAATGTTATATCAAGAAAAATGATGAAAATATTGACAAATATGATGATAGGGCTGATGAAGGTATCTTCTTGGGTTATGCTACAAACAGTAAAGGGTACCGATGTTACAATAAGAGACTGCATAAACTGGTTGATTGTATAGACATAAAAGTTGATGAAGAAATCATGGTCAGAAATGTAAGAGTGTTGAACCAAGCACAAAATATATAGTTGAAGATGAAGATGAATAGGTCCAAGGATCAGAAAGGGAAGAATCTGAATCAGATGAAGATACGAATACTCAGGCTGACACAAATCAATAGAAAGAAGAAAAATCACCTCTCATAATTGTTAGAAAGAATCATCCTGAAAATAAGATAATTGGAGATATAAACAAAGGAGTTCAGACAAGAATGAAATTGATTAAAGACTCATAACAATCTCATGTTTCTTTTTTATCTATGACTGAACCTAAATTTTTTAGATGAAGCCAGCCATCATGATTATTGGATTAGAGAAATGAATGAAGAGATTGATCAAATTGAGAAGAACAATACTTGGAAGCTTGTCCCTAGACCCAAAGATAAGAATGTAATAGGTTCCAAATGGGTGTTCAAAAATAAAATGAATGAAAAAGGAAAAGTTGTTAGAAATAAATCCAGATTGGTCTGTAAAGGGTATGCACAAGTTGAAGGTCAGGACTTTGATGAAACTTTTGCACCAGTGGCAATATTGGAGGCCATCAGAATGTTCCTTGCATATTCATTCCATAAGAACTTTAAAGTGTATTAGATGGATGTTAAGTCAACTTTTCTTAATGGAGATCTAGAGGAAGAAATATATATGGAGAAACCTGAAGGATTCTCATTGACAGATAATCCTAATTATGTTTACAATATGAAAAAGGCCTTATATGGACTGAAACAAGCACCACAAGCTTGGTATTATAGACTGGACAAATGTTTACACGACAAAGGGTTCAAGAAAGGTACTGTTGATAGCAATCTCTACATTAAGTCTGAAGGTGATAATTTACTAGTTGTTTTGGTTTATGTAAATGATGTCATTTTCTTTTGTACTAATGAATCATTTGTCCAGTGGTTTGCTAACTCTATGTAAATAGAGTTTGAGATGTCCTTGATAGGAGAACTATCATATTTTCTTGGCTTACAAGTAAAACATAATTCTGCAGGAATTTTTATATCTCAAGAAAAATATTTGAAAGAGATGTTGAAGAAATTTCAGATGGAGGATTCCTCTCCTATTAGTACACCTATGGTGGTTGGTTGAAAGCTCAGTAAAGATGATATGTCACCCAATGTTGATCAAAGGACATACCGATCAATGATAGGAAGCCTTATGTACATCACAGCATCCCGTCCTAATATAATGCAAGCTGTTGGAATGGTAGGTCGTTATCAAACAACTCCTAAACAATGTCACTTGGTAGCTGTCACAAGGATATTCAAATACTTGAAGGGAACAATGAATTATGGTCTGTAATATCCTAGAAATCATAATTTTTAGTTAACTTCTTATTCAAATGCAGATTGGGCAAACTGTGTTGATGAGAGAAAAAACACTAGTGGAGGAGCATTATTCCTGGGTGATTCATTAGTATCATGGCTTAGTAAAAAGAAAGGATCTATTTCCTTATCAACTACAAAAGCAGAGTACATTATTTCTGCTACTTGTTGCACTCAGATTTTATGGATGATACAAACTCTTGTAGATTTGAAGGTAACTTACACTGATCCCATTCCACTTCACTGTGATAACACCAGTGCCATCAGTCTCTCTAAGAATCCTGTACTTCATTCAAAATCTAAGCACATACCAATAAAATACCATTTTCTCAGAGAACAAGTTACGAACATAATTGTTCACGTGAATTATATTCCTTCCATAGAATAGATGGTTGATATATTTACTAAGCCATTAGCAGGGACCCCTTTAGGATATCTTCATCAAAAGTTGGGGGTTATAAATTCTTTCATATAATATGTTCACCTGGTTAGGGGGAGTACTTATTGAATATCTGTTGTATTTCTAAGATGCTCATAGTTGAGAGGGGGACTATGTAATGCAACAACTCAGGGGGAGCATGTCTCTTATTTGACATTGATGTCGAAGGGGGAGAAAGTGTGATAATTTCAAAGATGCTACAATGGTATAATTGGATATTCTTCACGGGGTTTCCATCAATACCAAAGGGGGAGATTGATGTCATGTTTTTAGACAGAGGCAGAGTATGCATGTTTATCATTGATGGCAAAGATCACGACCAACAACACAACAATGATCGCATCCCAAGATCAGAAGCTAAACTCCATTTCGGGTATCAGAAGCTAAAATCTGTTTCAGAGTTTCGGATACCAGGAGTTGGAAGTGTCGAAACACTTCATCACAAAAATGCCAAAATGCAAAACACCAAAATACCAGACCATTGATCTGACTCCATTTCAAAGTTTCAGATACTGGGAGATGGAAGTGTCGAAACACTTCATCATAGAAATGACGAAATGACGAAATGCGAAACATCGAAATACCAGACTGTTGATCAGACACAACGAAGGCTCGCGAATTTGTGAAATGATCCTAGTCATTGAAGCCAGAGGAAACATGGAGAAAGATTGGAATTTCACTAACTAAAAGGTCAAAGGAAGGAGTGCTCTAACCTTTCTAACTCGCGATATGCGAAATCACGAAATAATCCTAGCAGTTGGATCGAGGATTGATTTGGACTGTGGATTAGACACAATGAAGGCCCGTGAAGTTTTGAAATCATGATAATATCTGGACCGTTGGGTCCATAGAACACATGGAAAAAATCATCATTTCACTGACTAGAAAGTCAAAGGAATAGGGTTCCCTAACCTCTCGAACTCGCAATATGAGAAATCGCAAAATGCCGAAATGTGAAATTGCAAAACGCCTTTTGGCACAGCCTGTGGTCATCGCTGGTGGTCACATGAGGGGAAGAAACTACTGGAGCTAAACTTTTTCAGAGTTTCGGGGATTGCGACTTGGAGTGTTGAGACTCTTCACCATAGGAATTTCGAAATGCCGAAATACCGAAATGCAAAATGGTGAAATCAATGCGAGACCCTGTGCTTGTAATCCAATGGTGTTGGATACTTGGAAATCTGATTGAAGGGCTACTGTTTCTCTTCATGATTAATTGTTCAGTTACGATTCAGTTAGCAGAACCGAATCATGGTTCTTGGACAATTGGCGTTTCAGTTTGTTCTAGGGATTTTAGGGGTAACCGAAGGGGCTGTAGAATATAAAAGGAAACACATAGTGACTGTGTGGGGTTGGATGTGCCAAGTGAAAAATGAATTGAACCATAGAAAGGTAAAATTACAGTATGCACAATGGAAAGAAAACACATATATGAGGAACAAAATATGAATATAACAGAATATTGGAAGAGAGCAGAAAGTGAACATATCAAAGATGCATCTCTGTGAGAAGAAGATAAATTCAAGGTGTGCATGCTGAGACAGAGGATAAGATCATAAAGCTGAAGAAGATGCAAGAAGGGAGACACGGATGTAGTCAGAGCAGAGTGGCATAGATGAATAGTGATAATGCTGGCAAGCAAATGAAAACTATTGAATCACTTTAATAAATTCACAGAACGCAAAGTTTTATATTTCAGGGTGGTTGGGAGGTGCTAGGGAGAACTATTGTTCTTAAAGGTTCAAGTGGGTAATTGAACATAGGGAGTTTTAGCTTCCATCTGGTTGCATCTAGAGAAACTAGGGTGGCAGGGTGGTTCAAGGGAGAACAAGTGTTCTCTGTTATACAGGTTGGAGCCCGTGTAACTGGAAGTTGGTTCTTCTATCTAGTTGGTGCTGGAATACTCAGGGAGTTGGTGCTTCCTTCTAGTGGGTTATATAGAAATTAGAGAGTTGGTGCTCTCAAACAAGTTGGTTCTTGTATAAGTGGAAGTAGGTGCTTCCATCTAGTCGGTGTTGGAACACTCAGGGAGTTGGTGCTTCCTTCTAGTGGGTGCTAGAGAAACCAAAGAGTTGGTGCTCTAAAACAAGTTGGATCTTGTAATACAGAGGTAGTAGCCTCACATTGAGTTGGTGATCAATTATAGATGATGTACAAAATGTAAAAGACTACCTATCATTTCGAAGAAGAAGAGGTTTTATCCCTTTATGGATTTCCTCATGAAAATCTGTCTCTGTGTATATCATATGTCTGACTGATGCTCATTATTTATGTTGTCCATATGTTGTATAATATTGATGATCACTTGAAGAAAGATTAAGAATGTTTTAATAGACTTAAAATTGTTTAAGCACAATAACAACTGATTCACCCCCACCTCTCAGTTGTCTTAGTAATTTCAACACCTGCTACCTGGTTCATCCCCTATCTCTAAAGCACCTTATCGAATGAGTTTTCCAGAATTGACAGAACTAAAAATTCAACTACATGAATTATTGGACAAAGAATATATCGGACCAAGTGTTTCACCATGGGGAGCACGAGTCCTCTTTGTGAAAAATAAGGATGACACTCTAAGACTATTATGGTGGTAATTGATAAACTTAGTAAGTCAACACACTTTATTCCTATAAAGTCTACTTTTAAATCTATTAACATCGTTGAAATATTCATGAAAGAAATTTTTAGGCTGCATGGTATTCCTAAAATGGTGATTTCAGATAGAGACATAAAATTTACATCTACTTTTTGGAAAGAAGTGTTTGTAGGGCTAAATACTAATTTGAATTTCATCATGAGTTATCATCCACAAACGGATGAACACATTGAACGAACAAACCAAATCGTAGAAGATATGCTCTGAATGTACATAAGAACAAAACCAAGCAAGTGGGAATATTACCTGCACTTGGTAGAATTTTAATACAACAATGGGTACCAAACTTTGGCTAAAATGAGCCCCTTTGAGGTACTGTACGACAAAAACTGTATGACTCCAATTAGATGGGATAACCCAGTTGACAGACTCATGGTTGGACCAAAAATGATCTAGGAAATGGAGAGCATAGTAAGAAAAGTACAACATAACTTAAAAGAGGCACAGGACAAACATATGAGTTATGCAGAATAGAAAAGAAGACACTTGGAGTTTCAAGTGGGAGACCATATTTACTTAAAATTCAAAGCCCAGAAAAGCTCACTAAATCTAGGGAACTGTGCCAAATTGGCACCCAAGTTTTGTGGGCCCTTCGAGATACTAGCTCGAATTGGACCCGTAGCATACAAAATTGCACTTCTCGCCAATCTAAAAATTCATAATGTATTTCATGTTTCTTTGTGAAATAATTATGTTCATGACCCTATTCATATGATTGATTGGAATTTGGTGCAGGTGGAACCAGAAGGTGAGTTCCAGGTGGAACCTCTAGGCATTCTGAACCGGTGACAAATAACACTTCGAAACATAGGCGTCGCTCAGGTAAAGTTGAAATGGAAGAACTTTAGACCTGAGTTGGACACTTGGGAGTTGGAGGGAGATTTTCATAATTCTCATCCAATCATGTTCCAAGAAAGGACCGAACACTGAGGACAATGTTTTATCGATGGGGGAAAGGATGTGACATCCTCAAAAATAATTATTTTTAAGTTTTAGATTTCTTAGGAAAATTATTTTGTTTTTCGTAAATCCAAAATTGTAGAATTTTCGCGATTTTTGGCAATTCCAAATTTTGAATTTAATTAATTGTATTTAATGATTGTGACTATTGGAAAGAGACCTGATTTGACCCAACTAACTTCTTGACTATGAAACTTGTATGAAACAAAATATTTTGTAATTATTACTGGAAGACAAATGGAACAACCATGTTGAAATTAGCTGACCATGACTCCATGAGTGGGGAACATGTTGGAACTACCTTAGGAATGATTGTTACAAGTGGAAAATCAAGAATTTGGCCATTGGCAGCCCCTAAAAATCAGGGATTTGGAAAGCTGCAAAAATTCCCAAGGGAGGGAAAAAACACCTAGGCAAAGATGACTTGGATATATGGAATATGTGAGGAGGCAGGACATTGCCTAGTATGATGGGAAAAGGAAATCGATCTCTTGATGTTATGAACACTACTTACTGAGTGTGAGGCAAGAAGGAAAACTGTTGAAAATTGAAATACATTTCAGAGGAGGAGTTCTGAGTTATCCCTCATGGATTCATGGTCAGGCTAGGGGTGAACAAGATAAGTGATTTGGATGCCCTTTTCTAAGGTTGGGTGGAACATAGTTGTTCCATTTGTTGTTCGAAAACATTTGTTCAGATATGTCTATATACTCTTTCTCTGGTCAAATGTTATTTGAATTATTGTTTGATAGAATGCATCGGTTAAATATGGGTGAGTTGTTCATCTTATCAATATTTGTTGAAATGTAATGAAATGTGGGGTAAATCCTTACATATTAACTGTATGTCTTGAGAAAAAAATTTCTTTGTATTTTGGCTAAGTATGGAATTTAATTATGGAAATATTAGAAGATACATATGAATAGTCATTTCTTTGTACATTGATTTTAAACTATAAAAACGCTAAAGGAGGTTTCAAAAGTAAAACTGAGACACACACACACACACACACACACACACACATACAATCATATTATTTGAAGTTTGAATGAATCATCCTATTGAATGGTTGTTGTGGGAATAAAGTAAAAATAGTATAATTAATACAGTTTTACTGTATCTCTTTAGTAAGAAAAATTTGGGAAATAAACTTGAGAATTTAAATGATGCATACACATTTTATCATATACCCTATACACAGGTAGAAATAAGGGGGCTATCACAACTAGACTATTTTAATGTAAACGAAAACGATTAGTTTAGTCAGTCATAGTTAAATTTATGAAATGAAATGAATAGGTCAAATAGTCACAAAACAAAGCTCTGAGATGAAAACAAATAGCACAAATAGCCACAAGACGAATTTCTGCAATAAAAACAAATAGTTCAGAAAACCAAAAACGAAGTCGTGGAAATAA
Organism: Picea glauca; assembly: GCA_000966675.3. Lineage (NCBI taxonomy): Eukaryota > Viridiplantae > Streptophyta > Pinopsida > Pinales > Pinaceae > Picea > Picea glauca. Next base: position 1,162,039 of record JZKD02S1256919.1, read on the forward strand.
AATGATACAATAGTAAACTAAAGGAAGTGAACAATATACACCCTTGAACCATACTTTTCTGTTACACATAAACTCACTGCAGTAATAATCGAAAGGCCAGGGCTATAGGAATAAAAATATGAATCCAAAGTAAACCTGAAAAGGGTACAAGACATAATTACTTTACATAGATAATGTAACAACCCTAGTTAAATAATTGCTTAAGGTTTATAAAGTATAATTAATTAAATAATTAACTGTCCTAATGAATATAAGTTAAATAATGATTATTTATTAATAATATTAATTAATTAATTATTATTTAATATATGTTGATTAATTAATTAATTAACTCATTTAAGGTTTGGGTAACGAATTAAAAGTTTAATAATTTTTAATTTAATTAATAAAAAACTTAACGTATGGAGGGATAAGGCATTGAATGGAGGGATAAGGCATTGAATGGAGGGATAAGGTATTAAATGGAGGGATAAGGTAGGTGGCATTGAATGAAGGGAGGAGGCGGTGAATGGGAAGGGGATATGAGGGGGGATAGGCATTCGGGAGAGGACACTTTTGGAATTTTGCGGAAAGGAAGCATTATTTGAGATTAGGGACTGTATTTTTCTAGTTTGGAGTTTGGCTGGATTGTTACAGGGGAACATCAGTTGCTGAGAGTTTTGGGCTTGGGGGCCATAAATCCTCACAAAATCTTGGAGCTAGGGAGCCAGATAGGCTCTATTCCTAGATGGCAGGGAGGAAAGATTCAGTTTTGGGTAGAGTTTGGGTAGAGAAACAGAGAGGATATATGGAGATTGGAGAAATAGCATCAATCAGAGGTATGTATTTTCATGATTACACTTTGTTAGGTGGTTATCATCAAGCTGCTAAATATGCTGTGTTATGTGGTTGTTATGTGATTTATTATCATGTTGTTCATAAATGTAATTTCTACTGAATAATAAATGGTTATATGTTGATGATTAAATTGTACAGGATAACATTTATCTATTCTCTATTTTAACTTGTGTTTTATAAGGCTCTATGGGAAGAGACCTTACACATGGTATCAGAGCCCTGGTTTAAAATCTAGAGCCAAGGGCCTACCTACCAACCCAGAAATTTAAACAACTTCTTTTTAGCTATTCATAGCCAGCTTTGACTCCCAAACCATTTTGTTATACGCTGCTAGATGCCCCAGTTGACTCTTAATGATTGGAACCTTTACGGGGTGTTTTGCATCAAAGAAATTCAGTTATTTTGCAAGCAATGAAATTTAATAATCAACTGTGCTTTTGAAAATGTACATGTATGAATATCCCTTTGCAGCTTTTCTTAACCTATTGAATTTTTCTTTACCTTCAGTCAACAGTTTCTTCCATCACCTTTTGCTCTAACGTTTTTTTTTTCTATTATGCTACTATGTAGAAACAACAATCGCACATTTCAAACCTAGAAACCAACAAATGTTTAGAATATTGTTAATGAACAAAGGTTATAAGCAAACACCGTCTTTGAGTCAAAACAACAATCACATATTTCAAACCTAGAAACCAACAAATGTTCAGAATATTGTTAATGAACAAAGTTTATAAGAAAACACCGTCTTTGAGTCTTTTCCATAGGGTAGCCTATACGATTTGTTTCTCTTTTCATGTTCAGTTTGAAATGTTATATCCTGTAATGCTTCTAACTGTAGACACAAACATAATTAAGATGAAGGCAAGCATTGCTAAAGTGAAAACTGAATAGTAAATTAAAAAAAATAATATCAAATAATAAAGTTAAGAAAATGTGAAATAGTAAACAAAATTATTGGGCACACAGCCTTAATCTCCACTTATCCAAGCCCTATATCGATCAATATGAAGCGAGCATCAAGTCAGATGGAGGAAGTGTCGACAAGGAGCTCTAAGGGTGCACTATGCATCGACACCAAGATTAGCATAGCCCGAGTCTATGTGTATGTTCTTATACCACTCATCAAACACTACGAGGATTGAGCCCAAGGGCCCAATAGTTCATGGCACTACGCTTCTAGTATAATAAACAAAAAAAAAAATGGTAGGCCCTAGGCCCAAATATAAGCGCATATACTAGAGTCCACAAGCCATACTTCATTATCCAACTATTCAATACACAATAAAAAGCCCAATGCTCAAGCGCAAAGTCCAAGAATTCTTTGTCCACAACACATCAAAAAACAATTCTAGGCCCAAAATCTAATGCATTTCACTGCCAAATATCCTAAGTCTGCGAGCCCGGAAAAAAATTGTAACATATCAGAGGTCAGTACCTGAGAGACCAGGTGCCAAAGCCACAAGGGAGGAGCCGAGCAAAGGGATAAAACATGTGCTCAACACATCAAAAAACAAAAACCAGACAAAGCCCAACATCCATTCTAGCCCAACATCCATTCAATCAGATTGCATATTTCTCGCATTTCAGAGTTGCCAAATCTATTTGATTTAATAAAAAAATCAAAATACATAAACATACTAGTTACCCAAAGTTTCAGGATTTATTGAATCTCTTTTCATGGATTTACGAAATCCCTCTCAAAGGCACTCTGAAATATTCAAACTTTAAAGAGACCGAAGAAACAAATGAAGTGAATAAACCCTAAGAGAATAACAACCAAAACAAATGTTAATATCCTTACCGGTGATCTCCCTCATATCATCATAGCATAACCATCAAGCCAAGCCAAGCCTGGGAAAAAAATTCTCAATGGCTAGTACATGCCATTCTCATCAACCCTAAACAATGCCAAATTTATGGATTTCTTTGGTATAAAATCTCATCACCATATTAGTATTTGCATGATAACATAAACACATCCTAAGAAATCTAGAAACTGGGGTAGTATATCTAAAGCTACTATACTTTCAGAGAAAATAAGGGCCTATAAATTTTAAGAAAATAATACCCCCCATAAAATCTCCACCTGACACACAAAACAACAAAGGAAAAGAATAGAAAGATTTTTTAGGAAAATAATCGGACCACATACACACAGCCCAACGCATGAGCCGCAGGCCTTCACACAGGCCTCATGGGTCTCAACCCCGTGATCATTGGGAGAAACCTCACATGCCCATGTGTGGCCCATGTGCAGAGCCAACGCTCGAGTGTTTATCCACCTTTGGCTCACATCCAAAAATATTGGGCCCAAAGGCCTTATCTTCGAGGATTAGAATTGTTGAGCCAAGCACCTATGAGTCAAGTCACAAGTCAACAAGCACAGCCAAGCACAAGTGCCAAACTACCAAAGTCTAAGTTCACAAGTTCAAAGCTTTAGCAAATTCCGAACAAACAATGCACCACACATTTGTTTTTATATATTTATATACATAAAAAAAAGCTCAGTCATTTAGAGAAAATAAAATAAAATTGAAGCTAAAAGAGATAAGGATTGCACTATGCGTCTAGTGCACCACCACACAGCCCATCGCACCAAGTCCGCGGGCCTCTGCCAAAGAATAGAGAGGAACCCACAATGGGAAACTATCTATCCACTACGCAAGTGCTCAGTCAAGCCGAGACCAAATGCACAAGCACCAAGATAAGCAGGAGGAGCCGACGGGATGGTGCCCTCTTGTTTCACAATGTTTTAGCCATGTTTCAACGCACAGAGGGAACCCTTAGGGCTTGCTTCCCCGACCCGAGTTCACCAGAGATTCAGGGAAAGAAAGGCGGGTTGTGCCTTTAAGAAAAAATAGTTGAAACCTGTATTTAGAAACGAGGGTAGATGATTTAGGATGAGGGTGAAACCTATAGCTATGGAAAATCCCTGAGAGC
>JZKD02S1256919.1:1166301-1177159 GCA_000966675.3 Picea glauca
TATAGAGTGAAAAAAATATTTATGAAGATATCCAATGAAAACATTTTCATATTTAAACATTTTGTACAAATGGCATTTCTATATCCATAGCCACTATACAAAGTAAATCACTTCACGATGATATGTTATAATATTATTTATTTTATCATTCATATGTTTGAGTGGTAGGTATTACAATCATTTTTGTATTTTGATGAGACTTATGAATACGCAACTACCCTAAAACTTTGCACTCCGAAACAAAATAAAATACGAGAATTCTATGACTATTTTCCTTCTATGTATAACCATGGTTTTTTGTACTCCAATAATAAAAAGCTTCTATTACAAACAATGTTTACCAAATCAAAACTAATATATAAAAATGTTACATGTTAGATATTGCATAACATTTGCAGGAATTGTGCGTCAATGCTGGTCAAAATTTTTATGCTTCATAATATAGATTCCCTTTGGACCTTGCAATTTCCGTTTCCATGGCATAGGTACTTTTCCCATAGCAACCCGAGTCTTGAAATGATATCAGATTTGATCAGCTTTAGTGAAGGTAGACATTTTTTCTTAAAAAAACACTCCATGTTCCGGAAGGATCCACTATAACACATAGCAAGATGGCCAAGAGGGCCCCCACATATTCGGCCGCTTTATATATAATCCATAGTATTTGGGTTTACTTTGGTTACTTGGATTTTTTGATCCATTCTAATACTTTTTGTAATTTTGACATTAATATCGTATCTGGATTGTACATAGCAATATCATTGCAATCTTGGTCTATATAGAGGATAATCAATATAACTTTGGGAACCTTATAGTGTACATAGTAGAGTTTTTTTTGTCGGTGATGATATCCATAGTTGAACACTACTCTTAGGCTATGTAATTTGTTCTCTTAGGCTATGTAATTTGTTCGTATGTATTTTTTTAAGAACAACATATATTATATATATATTATATATATATTTGAGAAATTTTTTATGGGAAGAAAAAAAATTCCAATCTAGAAATATAATGACCAGAAAAATAAGAAAAGTAGGTCAGAAAAAAATAAATAAATAAATAAACGGTAGTATTGATTAGGTACATGATGATTAGAAATATATCTTTATTTTGTAGTTTAATTTTCTAACGACATCAAAAAAAATTAATGATAATTAAATATGACGACAATAATGCTCCACAATGGTTGCTAGGTTGATGGTTTCTTTCCAATGTAGAGGTGAAAGCTTATATTTATATATTTTTAGTTATTTTTGATTATCGTGGCATCTAGATTAAAGTGTAGAAAATGTGTTAAAACCATTAATATTAAACACCTTAGATGATGTTGATATTAAATACAATTAGAAAATAAATAGATAAAATAGAAATGTAAACATTTCATCTTAGGATAATAAATGTAAGGCTAAAACCCCATTGTTCAAGATATGATAACAATGTTCAAAGAACATAATAAATAATTCTTCATGAATAGGATTGAAGCCCATTACTCAAATCAATGTACAAATAGTTCACGTGGACGTGACATAGCACACACTATACATTGGATCTACTTCATGTGTAGGTTCTCTACAACATCGTTATTCACTTTGGGACTTATAGGTCAAGCCTATTTTTCCTTTATTGGACATATCCTACAACGAATCGGTGAGCAAAAAATAATAATGTTCTCTTTTGACATGTGCGTTGGGTGGGAAGATGGGATGTAGAAAATTGGATATCCGATTTTTATTTATTAAAAATTTTCATAGTTATATCTATTTTGATATTTTATAATGTTGACATTTTCTTTTGGAAAGAGTAAGGTATATATTCATGTTGGTGCACAATTTGAGTACTTAAATGATGAAATTAACATATGAAAACTTTGTTGACATTTTTTTTTAAGAGTAAGGTATATATTCATGTTGATACACAATTTGAGTATTTAAATGATGAAGTTAATATATAAAAACTTAGATATGTGTATAGGAAAAGGATTACTAGTGTGTGGGGTTATTTTTCCAAAAAAATGATTGTTTTATATTTATTTTTAATTTAATAAAGTGAATAGTTTTTGAAATTAATATATCATAGTTGGTCCGGTTTTTACATCTCTTAATATATTTTTTTTTTTTTAAATCATTGAGAAATGTGAAATTAATAGGAGAAACATTATTAATGTATTATGTCCATTAATTAGTTATGATATAGGAAAAATAGAAAAAAATAAAAGATTATACACACACATAGATTTATATATATATGCAATTTCATTATCTATGACTATGTACAACATATTGCAACACTTAATCAAAACAAGAAATATTGAAAAATGAAAAAAAACAAAAACAAAAAAAATTGCTATGATTTATGCATTCCATATCATTGAATTGATTTCTTCAAACATAGTTTTGGAAAAAACACATAGGATTGGAGATGAGACATAACAAGTGACAAATGTGTAGGATAATTTTATTAAATATGAATGGATCTTATGAAATTAAAAATTTCTAAATGTGTTATGTTTCCTCCTGTATTTGTAATTTCACATCATATAAAAGAGTTCACTCTTTAGTAATACATAACACATGCAATATTTTACACATTAAAAAACTACATTGAACATAGACACATACATATTATTATTGGTGAATATAAACACACCCATTTCACAATCTACATCTAGTGCATGATACAATATCATTTATCTTGGTGTTGCACACACCCAATAATAAACAAATAAACAAATTCAATCAATGAAATTGAGTTGAGGAATCATTTGAATTATGGACAACACCCTTGGGGAAAGATCCTAGTGTCTAAACAGTAATAATAAACAAATTTATTGACTTAATGAGAACTGTGACCTCAAAACGAGAACTCTCGCCCAAAAAACCCAGATTTTTGCATAAAAAACATCAAAATCAACCCCCAAACCAAAAAGTGGTGTTAGCGGTAGCACCAATTTTTTGAACATGGTCAAAATTACAACATTTTTCAAACATGGCCTTCAAAACTCAGACAGTAGCTCAGAAAAACCTTAAAATCAACACCTAAAACAAATATGTTTTTGAATTTTTTTTTTTTCAAAATGTTAAAATTTTAGATGATTTGAAATTGTATTTTTAACACTTGTTACCATTAAAACCAAAACCTCAAAAACAACCATCAAATTGAAAAGTACTACTACCAGTAGCACCCATTCTAAAATTGGGGTATGAAAATGACACATTTTTATATAGTGGTAAAATAACTTATCATCACTGTAAACAAAGTTCAAAAATCAACTCTTAAATGCTTACTTTTAAAAATATAAATTATCACTCAAAGCACAAGTTAATACACATTTCCATGAAAATATCACAATATACTTTTCAAAAATTAAATGCAAGTTACATTGAATTAAACATAAATTATTTCTTAAAAGTATTGTTATATTGTCCATATTCAAAACATATGACCTAAGAAATTTTATTATATTATCCATAATTAAAACATATAATTCATAACACATATTAAAAGATTAATAACTTCATGTAAGATCATATGTAAGTTCAATGCTTATTTCTAGTTACCATACAAACATCATATGAATAAAAAATATATAAAATGTTTCATACACTTATTCAGATTGACTCATGGTTTCTCAAATAGCATCAAAGTCTACATTTTCTTTAGATGAATGATTGGATAAAAATGTAGATGATCCTTAATCGTCTCTATTGTCGACTAATGCACCATCTGAGTCTACATGCATGCCCAACATTTCAGATGTCAAATGCCTTTTGTAATGGACCTCAAATTTGTCATAAAAAAAAAATCTCATGCATTCATTCTCCAATTCCTTAAACAGATTCGAAATTAAAGGAAAGTAGTCCTTTATATTCCTTGTTAAACTTTGAAAGTTTGCTAGAGTCCTGATTGTCGACGAATGACATTACTACCCAGCTTGCAATATTTTAACAACGTTCCTATGTGAACATACTCCACATTCCAATATTCCATTGTAGTCCTAAAATTATGTTAACCTTCATATATATATGTCTATACATTAGGCTTAGGACTACAAAGGGTTTAGAGCTTATGGACCTAAACCTTACGCGGAAAGTTAAACTAAAATTATTATTCAAAGGAACTCATGTATCAAGGATAATTGTATTGGGGTCAGATTATACACCTTTACGAAGAGTTAATAATTAACATAAGACTTTTCGAAAATCATTCCCTCGACATGCGGTGTTCAGGTAAATTTGGTATAAAGGTTGTTCTGTAAAAACTACCCCATGCTATCAACTCTTTTGACTCCACTTGTTCTACCTGACGTTTCAACTAAATGTTGTGTTAAATGAATTAATATCAGTGAGGGTTAATAGCTTCCATGAGTCACACATGCAACTTCTTTTATTATGTAACCCATTAAATGTGAAAGGAAGGGACAAGTTAGACGAGAGTTAAACTATGGACTGACCATTAATGGGGCATGGTGTATGTGAATTACGAGGCCATCACCTGACCCTTCATTCAATATGGATGCGGCAAGTCTACTTCATCACATGGTCCGACCCTTCTTTCGTACCAACAACATTCCTTCCATGCGGTAAGAGTTCTTTAGGGTTATAGTGGTTTTACTTTTGTCATTGTGAGGTTCTCTGAAAAATTAACTCTGCGACTTAGTTTTCTTGGTGAGGGGAAAGGCGACTCAGAGGACTTCCCTGATGGAGGCGGGCACCTCTATCCAACCACCCTGGTAAGTTTCATACTATCCCTCTATTTCTAGTTGTGGATTGGTACCTAAGTTTTTCATCAAAGTGGGATGAACATGTGCGTTGTAACATTTATACTGACTGTTAGTAAGTTACCCCCCCTTATCGTCAATCTCAAAGGAAAGAAATATGATCTATCCTCACTACTGGTAAGTAGCTTCACTATCTCATTCCTATCTGTTCAATTTCCCCAAAAGGGCTCGACATTTTGTCTTTTGTTTCCTTGGTGTTTCCAAATGGTTTTCGTAAGTGTTTTACCCTTAGGGCTTGTCACTCCCAACACTTCTTCATTGTTCTGTGTCATCATTTTGTACTGAGTCTCTATGAGACTTCCCCAATACTCTAGTCCAGAAGTTAAGTTGTTAGGGTAGGTTTTTATAACGTTATCTGTCATGGTTGGTTATCCTCCTTGTGGTGTCTGAATACTATTTACTTTACCTAGTTCTGTTTATTTATCTCCATGAGTCCTTTCGATTGTACAACATCCTCACTGATAGCCCATAACTTAATATGAAAATGGAGAACAACCATTTCATAAAATTTCTTCAGTAGATCTTGAATTGACGATAACCCTCGAGTTCAGAAGTCCTATACTATGCAAAACTGGTCATTTGCAAATTCTGTACTGATTGGCCGTAGTCTTAAACTATGGAGAAGAGGGTCTGAATACTCCATGCTAAATTAATTTTTCATTATACCGATTCATGTATTGAAATTAGACACTCTCATATCATCTATTTATTGGCTTTGTTTTTTATGATGATCATAATTTAGTGCATTCTTTGTGACTCGTCTTTTTCTCTATATAACTAAATTATACCCCATTCACTATTTAATGTTTTTGTCTCAAATTGGTGTCAGAACTCCTGTACAATTGTGAAATTCATTTTTTCTTATAAACCCTTCTTCTTTGTAATTAAATATACACCATTTGTTGTTTAATGTTTTGTCTTGAATTGGTGTAGGAACTCCTATACAGTTGCAAAATTCATTTCTTCTTATAAAAACCTTCTTATTTGTACTAGATATTATAACTAATGATGGGGCTCTGTTTGATGCAAGGGTACCCATCACATTGATTGAGCTCTCTCCTCCCCTTTTAGTCTGTCGACAGGACATGACTAGGATTGGTAGCATACCTATGACAGTTCTAAGATAAGTAAATATCCTGTCAATTGATATCTTCGTTGTGTTATATGGGTTATCAAATTCGCCTTTTGTTGGGTCTCTGTCTATTACTAAGAAAAATGTCTTGTCCTTTTGTAGGTTTTCATGGATGTTGCGATGGATTAGAATCAAGTCCTACTTAAGAAGGTATTCTGGTTTCCAATAAGAAAAAAACTCTTAAAGGATTCAGGAGGAAATCCTGGTGATGTTGGTTATCGCTTCAACATTTTTATTTAAGACTGTTTTGATCCAAGCCTTTAGATGTATAGACCTTTGAATTCTATGATAAAGGAATGATTTAGTTCTCCTTCCTGTTGTTCGACTGTTGTGGTTTACTTAAATAGTCTCTTCACTATGAACTTATTGAAATATTCAAGACAGATAGCAACGTTGTGATTTATAGGAGTATCATTGGACTATACATCGATTTGTTTCATACAGTTAGGAATGAAATATTTATCTGTAAATTTCTTGTGTCAAGCATTAAAATTCTTTCATGTAAGGTAGACTATGCAATAACTGTACACATATAGTCCTGTGTGTGTGTGTGTGTGTGTGTGTATATATATATATATATATATATATAGGTATCGATATATAGATATTTATCTCAATTTACATGAGTGAATCTTTCAAGCATCATTATTATTCGCGTTGTCGACAAATTCTACAACCTAATTATATAACCCACAGGGTTATGATTGTGTGAAAATATAAATGAGTATAATACTCCTAAAATTTGTTTTTCTAGATTTCTTTAAATGCTTGCACAGGTTAAAATTTCACTACAAAATTTGAATACTTATAGGCGTATGATCTCATGACAGGTAGAAATTTCCAGAATTTGTATTTCGGGATTTTCATGGTTAATTTATTATTTTATGTAGGATAGATATATCCTTGACGCGACTAATACATAGTATCTTTATAATACCATTTACTTTCAAGATTTAGATCTATTCCTGCTACAGATAATACACAGTGATTTATAATTCCATACATTAATATAATGGTTATGTTCCTACAATTGATCACATATTGTAACTATATGGATGTATTCTTTAACAAAGTAGAATGTTCCTACAACAGAGAACATACAATAACCATATAGATGAATTATTTAGTAGAATAGATCATTCCTACAATAGATAATATATACAGTAATCTTATAGTTTCATTCTTTAGTAGAATAGATTATGTCTACAACAGGTATCATACAGTGACATTATGATTCCCTTGATTCACATATGAAAAGTAGGTATCTGTCCAAGAAAAGAAGACATATATAGTATTAATCATTTCATCAATAAAAATACAACAAGAGGGGAGTAGATGTACATATCTAGATAAGCGTTGGAACGACAAAGGGATCAACCAAGTTCCTCCCAACCTTAGAACAGGGCAGCCAAATCACTTGTCTTATTCACCCCCTAGCCCGACCATGAATCCATGAGGGATAACTTGGAACTCCTCCTCAACAATTCCTTTTATTTTCAGTAATCCTCTCCTTGCCTCACACTCAACAAGTAGTGTTTGTAACAACAAGAGACAGATTTATTTTCCCCATCATACTAGATAACGTCTTGCCTCCTCACATATGCCATATATCAAAACCAAAAATGCCTAGGTCTTTTCCCCTTTGGTAATTTTCGTAGCTTTCCAAATCCCTGATTTTTAGGGTCTACCAATGGACAAATTCCGGATTTTCCACTTGTAACAATCATCCCTGAGGTATTTCCAACATGTTCCCCACTTATGGAGTCGTGGTCATCTAATTTCAACATTGTTGTTCCATTTGTCCTCTAGCAATAATTATAAAATATTTTGTTTCATACAAATGTCATAGTCAAGTAGTTAGTTGGGTCAAATCAGATCTCTGTCCAACAATCACAATCATTAATTACAATTAACCAAATTCAGAATTCGGAATTGCCATAAATGGCAAAAAAATTCCAATTTTAAATCTACCAAAAACGAAATAATTTTCCTAAGAAATTTCAAATTAAAAAATAATTTATTTTGGGGGATGTTACACCTTTTATATCTACGACTAGGTTCAACAAACTCCCATCTTGCATTTATTTCTTGTGGAAACAACCTATTGATAATCTATGTTGTCTTGGAGTGAAGAGTTCCTCTGTTTGTCAAACCCTCCTTATTATCTGTTACTAAACCCATTTAAAGGTCTTCCATGGCTTCACATTGTGCACATGGCCTTTGCAAACCAATATACATTTCACTTGCCTTTGCTTGTGTAAACTCAATAACACCTTAAGATTCTTGTTGAACTTCAACAATGTTTGTTTCTTCAGATTCATTTGGCATATTTTGTGGGAAATGAAATGGAGCCTTCAACAATGTATCTTCATTTGTTAAGCTTGAAATTGTGTCACTTTGACTATTGAAAAAAGACTCCCACCAAAAAAAATCAACAACATCTGTAACATCCCTCTCTACTGAGCACATGTTATTGACTTATTCTTTGAGGACACTTTCATGCAAGTGATCCGATTATAGTACAATGTTATTTGTTTCGACTATGGATTTTACATGATGATGTTGATGGGTTTTTATTTGTTGTTACTTCATATATGTATTGACAGATGATGTTGACAAGTTTATTTGAGTGTGCAGGACACATGATATATTATAGATGTTGATGGCATCAATGGACCTCCTTGGACTCCATATTGAGTTAGGGAGTGGATTGTATTGGTTTGAATATTTCATTTTATTCATATGTGACATATGATTGATTCTAGTATGATTTTTTATATGGATCATTCACAATGTTTTGTCAATGGATGCAGGTTGACGATGCTTGTGAATATGACTCACATAAGGAGTAAAGGGGTCATGCACATAAAACCAGACATTGAGGGAGAGGTTTGGTAGAGTCCCTCAAACAACCTACTAGCACTCTCGTTCTGACTCAAATTTTACATTAACAATTACCTAGTTCAAGAGATCCATGATGTCGTGAGGGAAGAATGAGACAATCGCTCATAAATATTTATAAGGGGCATGTAATAAGGCTGAGTCCTTATTTCCTATAATCCCTTAGTATCTCAAAAAGTCGATTGAGTGGAGTGTTGACTCCAAGGGTTGGAAAAAATACCAAAACCATTCAAAAGGTGAGTGGCACCCTTGGAGCACAAGAGTGTGTCTTTAATGACACGTCATGTAATTAAAAACTGGAGTTAATAAATTTAGGTGGCCTAGAAAACATTGAGTTGATTTGACATTGACGGATTTAAAATAATTAATTAAAGAGTGTTTTTATTAATTTTAAATCCCCATAAAAGTCTAAGACTATTCTAAGTCAAACCCTAAGTCTAAGTCTAGTTAAGGGAATAAAATAAAATGTTAAATAAATTAAAATATTAGAGATAAATCAATCTAAAGAAAAAGTGAGATAAATCTAAAGATTTGATATAATGCACATGTGTGCAAGAAAATACTAAAATGAAATTTTAAAATAAGAAAGAAATAAAGTATGAGAGAATAGGTGTACACATAGAATGGTATCTAGAGTTTAGCTACCACTAGTCTAACTAGAAGACGACTCCTATTTTAACTCTAACTAATATTTTGTGAGTAGATAGTCATTAAATGAGAATTTGGGGAATAGAGAGACAACTAAGAGCGATTTAAGGAACACATTTGGGGAATGTGAGGGAAATTGACTTTTAATTAAAATAAAATATCTAATTACTTGTGCAACTTCGGGAGAGGGTGGCAAGTGTGAGGGTGAATAATCCTAATTTATTTAATTAAAAAGAAAATTAATTGTGCATGTGGGTATGTGTCAGTAAGTAAATTCCTATAAATAAAATGGTATGGATGGGAAAGGGGAACACTGGTTATTGGTAATGTTATTCTACCAAAATCATTTTGACTAGTTTTACTTGTGAGAGTTGGGATACCAAGATTGATATAGAGTGGTGTCTCTACCTTGCGAGGAAACATTGTAGCTAGAGTATTTTTGGTTTGTGTGTGATTGGTCCCTTTGCATCTTGGGGAGCTAAGGGGGAAGAAGAGTACCCTTAGAATTGGTTGGGAGGTAATGATGAAGTCTCTGTGATTAGCAAGCGAGAGGAAGGAAGTAGTGCCATTTGCTGAAGAACATCTTCGAATTTTTCGTCTTCGGTTACTGTATTCTTATTTCATTTTTTTAATTTTATTAAGTTAAAATTGTATATATAGTCTCTAGAAATATTCTTGTAACTATATTTTTATTTCTGATATCGAATTGGCAAGTTCTTGATGGGTTTTGTGTAATAAAATAGTTTATAGAATGTGAACTAAAGTTGAATCCTTCAAAGTGATGGAACCCTGAAGAGTTTATAAGGGAACTCGAATACCTTGTTCACCTTGATGAAAACTGGCACCCATACTTGTACGCGGTCGAAACCTTGCAAAGAGGTTACATGTTTACATTAGTACTCATTACAAATTATATATATAATTCGAATGATAAATTTCAATAGAATGAAGGTAATCAAAAGAGTTCATCCTAGAATAATACTTAACTCAGGCTGTAGGGCAGGCCAACCTTTTCTCTGTGCATATATATGAATGTCTCCCAAAAACCCAGAAAGAGTGGAAGGGGAAAAGGTCCACTTGATGGGTACCCTCGCATCCAAAGGGGCCTGTTATCCCCGATATCTAGGGATAACTAGGAGATCATGTCTCGAGGCCCACATGGTCCTAGACATGGAGTACCGAGAGCAGGAGTGACTTGAGCATGGCCTTGGAGGGCCCATCTTTCTTCTTCTCAGCCAGACTTGTCCTGTCAGTAGTACCAACTTCCATCACTACCAGCCTGGGTTTGCATCAGAGAGGACTCTTGCTCCATGAGGTAATTGGTCCGAGGTATCATGGTATGTGTCATATTTGATCGTTATAACCTTATTATATATGCATTAGGTTCCTTTCATTTCGGA
>JZKD02S1256919.1:1192086-1204883 GCA_000966675.3 Picea glauca
GAGAGTTCTAAATTAGAAGAAAAGGAAGAAGAGATCACAAGACTAAAGAATGGAAAAGAAGATATAAATGTAGATGATGAGATTAGCAAAAGTTTTGAAACCATTTTCCATCTCAGGACCCAAATTGAAGAAGCCAAAAGAATAGAAGAACTATTGAAGATTGAAATAAATGAAAAGGAAGAGTCATGTTGTAATTTAGAAGCTGAAATTGTTGACCTTAGAAAGAAGATAGAAAAGTCAAACAAATTCTTGAATAGCTCACGAAACTTGGATGAGATATTGGAAAGTCAAAGGTCATCATGTGATAAATCAGGTCTTGGATACAAAGGAGAAGATACAAATGCTGAAGAAGGAACCTCAAAGAAGCACGAGGTAAGTCCATCAAAGAAGGAAGACAATGTTGCAAAACAACCATCTACACAAGGCAAAGAAAATTTCAAAAGAACAAAGCAAGGAAGACATCAAGAAGCTATTCCTAGGACACAAAAGAAAAGGTATGAAAGTATTTTTCATGGGCATTGTTATTCATGTAATGGATATGGTCACAAATATTTTGAGTGTAGATCTTATGAAAGGAGATATAATGGAAGATTTTATAACACCATGAGGTGTTGGAGGTGTGATCAAGTAGGACACATTATTGTTTGTTGTAACACCATGAGATGCTACAGCTGTAGTGGATTTGGCCACAAATCCCAGGAGTGCTAGAACACAAGAAGAAAGTCCATGATGAGGAATTCACGTAACATGGCTAGAAGAAGGAATGAAGTAAGAAAGGGAGACATCTTTGAAAATATGGATGATCAGAGCTCAAGTTCTAAGGAGAAGGGTCATCTATAGAAGTGGGTGAAGAAGACAGAGATGCCAGAACATAATGAAATATTGAAGGGAAGATTAAGTAAGACATCTATTGAGGCATACGCAGGTGATAGTGGTGACAGTTGCATACATACGTTGGCTGACCTTGCATAGGTCGCATACAAACACGCTCTGTTGTGCAACATGCCGCGTATATGTGGTAAAGCCTTGGGAAAAAGGAAATGCACATGGGTTTCAACTTGATGTGATGGTATAAATCTGTGTTGCAAGGTCTGACATTGTTTATTGCAGGTTCTGACACTATTTGTTGCAGGTTTTCATGGTTCTAAGTTAGATCACACAAGGTTATGATATAAAATAAATCTTGTGTGCATGGCACTAACCCATGAGTATGGATTGATGTTTATCAAATGCTCATCTATTGGATTATGTAAAATAATCTGTTGGGGTACATGGCTGGTACATAATTGAAGTGTCATTGATATATCTTATGATGTATTATTGGAAGCATATGGTATTGTTGGAAATCATGATGCATGCATTTTTCTTGTGGATGGGATACACATTGAGACATGTAGTTGGTGAGTTGAGTTGATAGTCATGTTGTACATCATTGGGGAGTCTTAGCTTATTTATGCATGGTTGATATACTTTCTTGGTGCAAGTAATGATACATGATGGTACACTCATGGATGGTATTTGTTTAGCATATTGATAGATGCACATGGTTGGCATAATTGGTAGATGCAGATGCTGGCATATTGGTAGATGCACATGTTGGCATATGGTGGATACATTTCATGGATGATATCTTTTGGCACATTGTTGATGTACATGATTGATGTACATGGGTGTTGTGCATGGTGGGAACATTTTGGTACATGATGTACTTGGTTGATATATTGTTCATGATTCTCTATTTCATTGATGACATATCTTTTGTTTCATGAAGTATGGTATGGCATAATTTTGTTGAATGAACATGTCCAAGGATCGTCATATGGTAGCATATTGTTCATCTTGCAGAGAAGATAGGGGGATACATACCCTTAGGGGGAGTCATTATTCTTCCCATGATTCTAGGAGGAGATATTTATTATATGCATACCTAGAAAAGAGCCCTATATTTGAAGAAAGAGCACATAGGCATAATTCTAGGAGGATCGATGGTCACAGGGGGAGTCTGTTCGATGTATATTCAACATTACATCAGAGTGATATCACTTGTTCAAAAGGGGAGAGATTATTTAGAGGAATATCAAAGGCATTCATATAGGGGGAGAAACCCAAAGGATAATGCAAGCAGGGGAAGCCACCCCAAGAGGAGAATGGCCCTTTGTCGTTGATGTCAAAGGGGGAGAGTTAATCATATTGATGTGATTGATGTTTATTGATGGGGAGAGATAGTCACATTGACTATTGATGTAGAGCATGCTATATCTACATGTTTACATCAATAATTGATAATTGGTGTTGATATCAATGTTGGTATTTGATCCATATGGATTTCGGTGGCCTCCCACCTATTCCAACTGGTTCATTTTGGCAGTTTTCTAGTTTGGAAGTTTTTTTCCTAGTTTTCAGGTCCCTGATTTGTAGGGATTTTTTGAGGCCCTAAACAATGTTTTTAGAGATCGGCACAGTCGAAAATGATCTTTATTAGATTGAACCAAAATGTGTAGTCCTCAGATAGACCTTTCCAATGGGCTATCATGCACCTAAAACAAAGATCGTATGCAAAAGTTACGACCTCGGGAAGTTGACCGACTAACTTACCCAAACGGGGCCCACATGACTTTTGGCACTTCATCTCCCAGGGTTAGGTTTTTGGATTTCTAGGGTTTTTGACATTCTTGTTTATTGTAAAAAGGCCTTCAGAGCCTCATTGTAATGATCTTCTTGCGAATGAGCGCAGTCGTCACATCTCTTCCTACTCCTGACAAGCTATGGGAATCCATATCCATGGACTACATGTCAGGCCTCCCATCCACCAAGAGGGGAAATGACTATGTTTTTGTGGTTGTTGATTTCTTTTCGAAGATGGTCATTATGGTCACCTAGAAGAAGAACATCACTGCAGAGGCCACAACCAAGATCTTCTTTGAATGCGTCTGGGTACACTTTGGGATCCCAAAAACCATTGTCTCAGATCGGGACAGTTGGTTTCTCATCACATTCTGGTCGAGCCTTTGGTCACTATTGAATACCAAGCTCACAAAATCCATTTCCTTCCACCCCCATACAAATGGCCAAACTGAGGTTGTCAATCGAATGATCATACACATCCTACGCATGTACAATTCCAAGAACCCTCACACATTGGATGAGAGTCTTCCCTATGTCCATCATAGCTACAACTGAGCCTTGCATAGCTCAACTGGCCACAACCCCTTTCAGGTGGGGTTGGGATTCCAACCATTGGGCCCCATGGATGTTGCACTACCACTGGCGAACACCCCGATAGACTTGTCCCCTGCTCCACTAGATGCTAACAAAGCCACCCAGTTCATTGAGAGGATCCATCACATCCGCCAACAGGTTCAAGATATTTTACATAAGTCCAATGCCAAGTAAAAGCAGTGCCATGATCAACACCGGGTGCCACATAAGTTTCAGGTGGATGAAAAAGTTTGGTTGCACTTGCAGAAAGAACGCCTTATAGGGCTCCATTGGAATATTCTCCCACTCTGGTATGGGTCATACACCATCACCAAGGCTATGGGTGACAATGATTTTGTGCTCAATGTTCCCCCTTTCCTTGGCCTGCACCCAGTCTTCAACATGGCTCTCCTTCAGCCATTTTTCCCACCATTATTGGACACCTCAGATATAGCAGAGCAGTTGACACCAACAAAACTCAACCCTGACTGCATGCAATAGGCATCCAGTGATCCAATTTTGGACACACAGATCAAGGGCACTTGACAACAAAGGATCTAGCTTTATCAAGTTGTCAAAACAGGGAAACTCCTACACCAAGGCAAGTGGCTCACCCTGGGCCAAATTCAGCAGAAATTTCCTCATCTAATGGGGGAACTCAACGCAATGGAGACCATTGATTCCTAAGGGGGGAGGATTGATCCATATGGATTTTGGTGGCCTCCCACATATTCCAACTAGTTCATTTTGACAGTTTTCCAATTTGGTAGTTTTTTTCCTAGTTTTCAGGTCCATGACTTGCGGGGCCATTTTGAGGCCCTAAACAACGTTTTTAGAGATCAGCACAGTCGACAATGCCATTTATTAGATTAGACCAAAATGTTTAGTCCTCAGATATACCTTTCCAACGGGATATTGTGCGCCTAAAAAATAGATCGTATGCAAAATTTACGACCCCGAAAAGTTGACCGACTGACTTACCCAAATGGGGCCCACATGACTTTTGGCGCTTCATCTCCTAGGGTTAGGTTTTTGGATTTCTAGGGTTTTTGACATGCATGTTTACTGTAAAAATGCCTTCAGAGCCTCATTGTAATGATCTTCTTGCGAATGAGCGCAACTGTCACATCTCTTCTCAGAGCTAAGCCACCACCATTCTAGCAAGCTTGTTTTCCACTGCATTTTACAGTTTCGGCTTATTTCCTTATTGAATAGAAAACCAGTTTTATTGTATCTCTGTTATTCTGTGTTAAGCATCTTTTAATAATCTGTATTCATTTCATTCTGCTCACAAAATCCAGATCAATATTGCCATCAATGCCAAAGGGGAAGATTGTTTGATCATGTTGTCATTGATGCCAATGGTTTGATTATTTGGGATATTGTTGGATCATATGTAATTGATGTAAATAGTTTGATTGATTGATGTCATTGATTGATGTCAAGTAATTTATTGATTGATGATTGATGAACAATGTATATGTATTTTCCTTGATGAGAATGATAGATGTCAAAGTGGAAACCAATTGATAAAGATGGATCATTGATATGATGCATAGATGAAAATGGATCACTGAGTTGTCATTGATACATAATGATGCATAGTTTGTTTGATGAAAAGGTGATTCATTATTGTTTTATCATTATTGATAAGGTGCACAAATGGATGAACTCCAAAGTGGTCCCCTTATGGTGAAATCCCTCACAGGAAGACTCTTTGCAGATTGAGTTATCCTAGAAGAATGGTTAGAGGAACCATGCTTGTATATGGAATAATGAAATGAATATCAATGAAGTTGTTGGTGAAACTATCCTAGATGGATAGTGTTTTTCATGCCATTTCCGGTGGTATGTGAAATGTCACATAACTCCTCACGGTTTGAGAGTTATGGCCTTATGAAGTTGGAGGACCCCCATATGAAGGCTTGAAGCCCCCAAGGTCAAAGAAGTCAAAGTTCTTGAAAATAAGAAATCATTATTTAAATAATAAAGTAAAGTGACAAAATCAATATGGATTATTTAAATGATAAAGTAAAGTGACAAAATCAAGAAGGAATATTTAAATGATAAAGTATTGGAGAACTTTCTGTTCATGGAAAGTGGTTAACCCTAAAATATGGAAAATAGGCTAAGTGACCTAGAAATGGGTTAAGTAACCTAAAAATGGGTTAAGTGACCTAGAAGATGAAATTATAAACAAGATAGCTATGGTCTCTTGTAGATCATCCTTTTTTTGGATCAATGGAGAGCTTCGAGTGAGATTATCTTGTGGAGTATTGTTGGAGAGATTCTTGTGAGAGAATATTTGGTGTGGATCTCTTGAGCATGATTGAAGATCTATTCCGAGGAAGCGAGAAAGAGGAGGATCTCATGGACGCATCAAAGTTTTGACAATGTCAGAGATATTGACAACAAAATTCTCGGAACTTCAGAAACCCTAGTTTCTAAGGTATACGCGGGTTGTTTGTGCTTAAGGTGTGTATACATTAAGGTATACGCAGGCTGTCTGAAGACAGGGAGCATACAATGGAGAAAATGGTGAAGAATTTTGTTTGAGCTGGTTCCAAGCTCTTATATGATTAGGTAGGTTCCATATCTTCATTCTATGGCCTTAGATCTATCATTGAGACACTGGTATGATTACATTATTTTCTTTATGAATACTATTGTTTGATGTAATGGGAATGTTTAGGGAATTCTTGGTATGGATTCTATGCTGTGGTTCTGTTTGGTTGATTTGGTTGATGGAGTGATCAGTACTCTTGTGATTCAGTGGTGACATGATTTCTATGGTATACTAGATGCTTATACATGTTTGAGATAGCATTCATATTGATCTATTGTGGAGCATGAGCAAGCTATTGCAGATATTGGAGATGTTGTGACTGACTATGGGTTAGTTTGGGCAGTGAAAGACATAAGAGAAAGTGATTGTAGATTGCATAGGATCTGATCACGTGAAGCAAAGCAAAACCCTAGTTTCTCAGAAGCATACGCATGTTGCATTATACATTGGCCACGTGCACACACAGGCTGTAGTGAACTAGGGTGCGTACACACGCATGCTACACTACTAACAGGTCATGTACCTATTGATAGATTGATATCTATTGACGATTGTTGCCTCATCTTAGTTGGTGATGAGGGTGTAAGATAAGTATTTCATTATAAAGTTGGTGCTCTTGTAGAGTTGTACTATATTCAGTTGTTGTTGATAAACCCTAGATTGTTGTCCATAATAAAAAGAAAAATTGTACATACATCTTGTGTTCTTGTTGTTCCTTGTGTTGATGACTTATTGATGATATGTGTTGCTGATATATGCTTCTAATATATGTTCACATCTAACTGGTTATGAATGACATCAATGGGTAATGAATAAATGTTGAATGTTAACTAAGGAGTTTTATGTAAAGAGGGAAGTTTTGGGAAAAGAGCCCCACACTCATTCACCCCCCCTCTAAGTGTGGTAGGTTTTTCCAACACCCTTGACTAAGGGAGAGAAAGGGTGTAGAAATCCTAAGCCTAGCATACTACCTATAATTTATTTATACATATAAATGGGTGTGGTTTGAATATGAAGGAAAGGATAGAACCTATGCTACTTAAAGTAAGTTAGACTCATGTGGTAGTGTCTTCACATGGCATATAAATTTCATCATAGATATTTAGGATAGGAAATAAGGAAATACAACGTCTTTATCTAATCTACGAAAAATATTCAATGAAAGTCAGAGATTAATATCCCTTAGATTTTTTTTTTTATGACAAATTTTGAGGTTCATTACACAGAGAAAAGGAATCATTGGGCAATGGACTGACATGCCGAGTTTTAATTAGAGACCATTTTTACAGATAGAATTACATGGAAAGGTAGGAACTCTTGTTGGATTCTTTTAGTTTGATTTTAGATTTGGAGGAGAATATCAGAAGACCAAGAAATAACAGGGCAATCAAGAATCCTGAAATTAACCATTGAGCAGAAAACATTGACAATTATGTCAAAGCCAGAACAAAGTGTATGTCTCAACAAATTATGTTCTTTGAACTTCTTTGCATAATTTAGAGTATGAATAACTTAAGGAGAACAATGGAAACAAATTACAATGAATAAGAAAAACATTACCACCATGATTGACACATGAATCCTGTAACTGTTGTGACTGGATTATTGGATTGATGAAATATAGAAGGCTCTATGAGCTCTGATACAAGATTAAAACATGGTCTCTGACTCATCCCCTTGCACATTTGATTCATTAAAATATATAAAATAGACTCTCCCCAAGCTCAAGAGGTTGAATTCAACCACCTCGGCCAAAAATAGAAAGAAATCCCCCAAAAATTTGGAACTATCCGCCATGAAAGACAAACCGAATTGCTGAAACAAATGGGTCAACTTAGACATTTTTTTTCTCATTGGTGACACTTGTGTATAAAATGGAAGAGTTCATTTTATATAAGCATGTTCCAGAAAATAACCTCTTTTAGTTTTCTCAATTTCATCTCCAGTTCACCAAAACAGCTCCTGCAAAATCAGGACTAAAACAGGAAAAATCGAAAACCTGAAAAGACGAGTTTAAAGATGGATTTGATTCTCCCAACTAGTGGCACCTGTGAAAAATATGGAATAGGTTTTTTTTATTCATCCCGTTCCAAACAAAAAAATCTCTCGGATTTTTAAATTTCATTTCCATTTACCCGGAATCCACATCGGAAGTCAAACTATTAAACAAGAAAAAAACACGATTTTGAAATTTGGGTGAGCGGTTTTGCAAGGGTATACGGTTTTGGTGGGACACCCCTAACGTAGTAAGTGGTATTGGGAGGGGGGGTCTGAGTTCACCAGGAGGTGATACCTATCCCTTCCAATACTACCAACTCGGACCCCCAAGGAGTTGATGGCATGTGAGGTGGGGGGTGTTCGAGTTGTACAAGAGCATGCGGTGAGTTAATAACTTAGGATAGTTTTAAACGTTTTATTATTGTTTTTTAGTTTTAGTTTTTATTTAGTTTTTAATTTTGTTATTTCATTTATGTTTTGTTTTATTATGTGTTTATTTTACGTTTTATTTAATACATGCTTTATTTAAATGCTTATATTGTTTTGTTTTGTTTTAATTTATTTAAATTATATAAATTTTTGTTTTTATATAATGTTTTATTTTAATTTATTATATTTTAATTAATGTTTCATTTTTTAATTCTTTTTAATTTATATGTATTTTTTATTTGTTTTTATTGTTTTCATTTAATTTTTACTTCTATGTTTGATTAACAAACGACTAACTTAATTATTATTTTTTAAACAACTAACTTGATTATTAATTAATTAATTATTAACGGGACTAACCTAGTTTATTAGTTTAATTACACTAATTCGATTAACGTTAACACTATTAATTAATTTAATTATTAGTTTATTATCCTAAGTTTGTTTATTCATGCAGGGATGAGTGATGACAGAGATGTGGCCAAGGGACAAAAGGACAAGGCATATAGGTGGATGAATGACGCAGTAGGTGACGAAGGATCTGGCAGGGTGATGGAGGAGCGAGCGAAATGGATGGAGGGGGAAAAAGGGAAACAACCAAGAGACCAACAAGCCATGAACTTCATCATGAGACCCACAAATGATATTTGAATCATCAGACCTCCTATAATTATAGGACCCTAATGTAGGCTCCACCTGGGGATGGAAGCTCCTTAGGAGGTGTCAATAATTTTAGACCTCTTGAACATGCAGACCAGTTCTTTTACTCATTGGGCGATGGAGTCACTGCAGCTACAATCTTCGAACTGGATCAGTTTTTACTGAACACTAAACTAGATATCATAAACTGCAAACTCTGCTGGAAACCATACAATATTGAAAAATATGCTCAAATGACTGAGCTTATTCAAAACTGCTACCTACCCTACACTATTCATAATTTTGTTGTTCTAAATGATACAATACTTCCAGTGCAACCAATCAAGAAACTGCTCTAATGACTCTACCCTTTCAATGGTTTTAATCCATATCAAAAATAGAACTTGTATAGACATCATGAAATGCTTTCCATCCTGATATTCACAACACAAAGTTCTCACACTGTGGACAATTCGAGAAACTTTGGGAATCAATGGGAATTCTGAAAACAATAGTTACTCCATGTAGAAAGCTATAGGATCATAATAGACATGACCTATCTCATGATATTCAAATTTATCCATTTCAACTCTGTGATTTGATAATGCACATATACCATCTGTACCATTTTGCACGTGTTGATTTATCTGTGCTTTTTCTAATGAATTTTGAGAAAAAATTGCTCCTAAATCAAAACATAGAAATGATTATCTAACCATGTCTATCTCATAGCTTATTTTCAACTCATGACTGGTGAATGCAAAAATATTTTGAAAACACATGTCATCCAACTGATCAACTATTGGATCTTGAAAAGACTGACAAGACGGATGCATTGATTCAAATGAAATTTCCTAACTTTCTATGTGTTTATCCTTCAACATTTGTTCAAAAGTCTCCTTCAAAATTTGAAATGAATTATAATCTAATGGTACAGAGTTACATTCCAGTGTTTCAAATTCTGTTTCAGGCTCTGAAATTTCCCTTGAACTTTGAAAATTAGAGAAACTTGGATATTGTAATCCTCGATCTAAAATAGCCTCTTTCTCAACACTAACATCCTTCACTGTCTCATCAGAAAATTTACCTTCTTTGATATTTACCACTTGTTAAGAAATTTCCTTCAAAAATTTAAAAGAAGAGAAGCATAAGGGTAAAGTCTGTCCACTTACCCCAAGACTTTCTGCATTGTGATAATAGTTGTCATAATTTCCATGTACATATTGATTATCCTGTTGGGATTGCAAACGATCTTCTTCCTTCCAATCATATGTTGTTGATTTCTTTGAAAAATCCATTGTGTTATAATCATAATCGTACCGATCAAGCTTGGGTAAATCATCCATGGATGAAATGCCATTGAACATGCATATCATATCAGAAGAATTTTCCTCCATCTTCTAATTTTGAAATTCATCTTCGACTGTATTGTGAATTGAATACATGAAACTATCAGTATTCAGTCCCTGATACCACAGTTGAGTTGCAGAATTTTTGGGAATATTTACCTTTGTCCTTTATGGAATTAGTGGGATATGAGGTACTTGAACAACAAGTTCCTCTTTCCTACTAATTTCCTGCATCATCTCTTTTACAGTGTTGGCTAGGATATCTAATTTCATTTATGAAGATATCAGATGCTCCTTTTCTATTCTGTCCATCATTAATGCTTCTAGTTTTTCCTTTTTGTTCAACAAGTTATCTTCCACATCAACTGCAATATTTTTCGTTTCTTCAAGGGTGGCATTGTTTCTTTATCATAGTTGAAATGCTATCTCATGATCGAAGGCATCTAGGAAATGCAAGTGAGCTGATCCTGGGGGTGGCCTTATATCAGCAGGCATTGCCTGATATACCTTATTAAACCTTGTTGAAAAATGATGTATTGTCTCCCTTGGTTGTATTTTCAAATGGTCATACTCTTCTAGGATGGGAAATACATTTCTCATGATCACCCATCGATATAGGAAAACTTGCACAAATTGACGAAAATTGATGATGCTTGCAGCTGGAAGGTTCTTAAACCAATATTTAACTTTACCTAGCAATGATAGGGAAAACATCCTGATACAAACATCATCTTCTTCCACCTCAAACAGATCAAGAAAATCCTCAAGATTTTGAATGTGTTTTTCAACAGTGATCTTCACATTTTCTCCATCGAACCTAGGCAGATTATTGATGTAATTGACAAGGAGGTCATGGAGAATAGGAGGAAAATCTAGAGGCATGTATCTGTCTGGGACTTTTACAGGCATAGGAGGTAAAGCAGGGGGCTTATAACCATGTGGAGTTTCAGCGAGAGTAAGAGATAAAGCACGAAGCTTATGTCTCACTGGGATTTCTAAAGGTGTATCTAGGATATGCATAGGTATATGAGTATGTACATGATATACAACTTGGGGCTTAATATCTTGAGGCTCATCAATTTGTGGATGATCAATATAAACTTCAACAATATACTCTTGATTCAGATTGGAAAAAGATAGGACATAATTTTAGATAAAACCAAAAATCTCTTGAATACAATTTGAGCTTGAATACCTTCTCTTTCCATATTGCTTGGTCATGTTTCCAGTTCTTCCTCCATTGGAGTCCTCGAATTGCAACTGATCTGGAGATTAGAGTCGCTAGGTAAATGATATCAACTTTCTTGTCTCTGGTCACTGTCCACCATCAGTGATCATATATAGAAATTGAAGTGCACTATTGGAGAAAGTTCCCCAGTATGGTCGCCATTATGTTATCACCCTGTAATTTTGTTGGCAAATATTGAACAAGCAACGAATGTGTGTTGATGGTTGTTGTCATTGATGGAAAACAGCGGAGATGGCAAGATATGAAGGATAAAACCCCTTGGGGATTCGGACGGAAGAGCTCAAGAGGTACAACATTGAAGAAAAGACGTGCAGCAAGAGCTTACAGAGAAGAAGGAAGACAGAGATCCAGTGACCGTTGGATTCCATTCAAATTTCCCGAAAGGCCGACAACCGTCAGATCTGCAGAAGTTGCGAAGGAGATAAGTCATCGGAGATTTGGGGATCGAGAGTTTATAATGCCCAATCCACTTGACATCGAAAAATCTGAAATAGCGATATGCGATTTCGCGATGTGATCACAACCCGTATCGGAGAATCGGGAATCGGGGTTTCGCGATTCCTGTGAACAAGTGCATCAGAAATCCCAAAATTGCGAAACGCGATATTGCGATTCAATCGCAACCGTTGATGCAAGATCACACCAGGACCGTTGATCACAACCCTGTACGGAATTTTGGGGATCGGGTGGAAGGAGTATGGAGGAATAGGGACCGTCCATCTGAGAGGACGCGTGGCAGGAGATTGATGCCATCGGCGAAAGGCCCGATAGGAGGTCGTTCATCGGCTAATCGGAAATCGGGATATCGGAGATCTCGGGCACAAAGGTTTTGTGCATTTCGAAATCACGATTCGCGAAATCCCGATAAGTGGGGTACAGCTGTCAGCATAGCAGCGAAGGAGGACAGAGGCATAGTGGAGGCCAACTGTTAGCATATGAATGGAGCGTCGGGATTTGGACGATCGGGAATCACCGGGTGAATGCATTGATGCATCACAAACCCCGTAGCCCCGACGGGGTTAGGTTGTGGTCATGGGTAATGGTCACATGGACCAGGGCTCAGTCAGGAGGGATGAAGCGCATCGCGAATCGGGAAATCGCGAATCCCATTGACATAAACATTTTGTCATCGCAAGTGTCGAAAATCCAATGGAGTGATAAGACCATGGTCACACGAAGGCAGGTCACATGGACCATTGTCTAGCTGGAAGGGGCTAGCATATGGAATGCCGAAACCCGATTCGAAAAGACGCACATAGGTTTAATGCAAATTTCAAAAAGGGGCCCGATTTCCTCCGGACAATAAAGATGGGACCCGATGAGCGTTGAACGGGTCCTGGACCAATGGGTTTAAAAAGGGGTCGATGCT
>JZKD02S1256919.1:1219395-1249724 GCA_000966675.3 Picea glauca
GTGTAATTGTGTATAACAATAGCTAACCATTTTGTTTGTAAGTTACATTATGTGCTTCATACAAGAAAAATATATTGGGTAAGATTAACCCTATGTTTTGTAAATTACATTATGTGTTTATATGGAAAAAATCTATATGGAAGAATTAACCCTTGGTGGGGAAGTCAAGTTTGTTTTCTCTGAAATTAAAATTCATATGAGTCCCTCTGTGGGTAATTCATGTTTACCTACTGCGTAATAATTAGTCATACTAATCCCTCTATGGGAAAATTTGTGTCTGTATCGTTAGATTTTTAACCTTTGATTATGGTTCTTACCATATGTTACTATGCACTCAAATATTTTGAATATTTACCATTCTCTAATTGCTATTTAGGTTTTAAATATCTATTGTGATTTAACAAAGGTCATATCTTGTGCAGCTCTTTAGATTTTAATGGTCTAAAGTGGAAATACATAGGGATTTGGAGAATAAGTGAATTCCTTTAATAAATCCATGCACGGTCTATGATGATAATTCACTTGTTGTCATTTTCTCTGTTTACAAAGTAAATCTTTATGCATAGTTACATTAAATTAATGGTGGAGCCCTGTTTTGTTTTACGAGGGTACCCATCAACCGAATTTTGATCCACTGGTCCTCTTCTTGGATCGTGGACATATTGTCGCACAATCACAAGTGGCGATATGGTTCTTCACAAAAATCAAGCTAAGTATTGCCTTGACTTATTCCTAATACTTAATTTCCATTAGAAATACTAGTATAGTTTACTAAACACTCCTCTTTCTCCTTTTGCAGGTTTATGTAATCAAGGAAAGCGGATCAAGGAAATCCTCTTGCTCGAAAGATATTCAAGTTCTGATCTAGGCATACATAATTGTGCATTCTTCTTAGATTATTTCTACAATACAAGTGGTAATGGATTCTTTTTTCTATGGTACTCCACTGTAATATTTGAACCATGATCAATTGGATACACAGGTTGTTTTGTAAATATTTTGAACAAGGTTCATTGCATGTAACAACTAATTTTTCAATACATTTGTAGACTACTAAATCACTATTTTTCTGTGGTTATAAAGAATATAGATCGACTATTATTCATTCTATTTATTCTCTATGTATTTGTACATATTTGGAATAGTAATTCAACATATATATAATTCAATGGTCAATAGGAATATAAAAATAGTTTTATAATTCCTTTATGTATGAACACATATATGTATACGTAGTTGTTCATATATGTGTAACCATATTTAATGATTAATAAGAACATACATTAGTTCTTATATTTTTTTATAGATGAGAACATATCTATGTATATATACCATCATCAAACCTGAATTTAAAACAATATAGTACCCTTGAACTATAATAAACCATCACATTCCTAACCAATAATAATCAAACATAATATTGACAAAGAATGCAATTCAAGATACATATCTGAAACCTGATGCTGGAATACGAATGGAACAACCATGTTCCACCCAACCATAGAAAAAACCAACCAAGTTCACTTGCTCTGTTTACGCCCTAGCCTGATCATGAGTCAATAAGGGTGAACTGAATTATCCTCCATAGCTACAGTGACCATCCACAGATCAAAAATCTCTTTCCCTCACACTCACAGTGCTCATATCAACAAATAGTTTTTGTTTCTTCAACATACTCAGTAGCGTCCTGCCTCCTCCACATGTTGTTTATATATGCATCTTGTGCCTAAGTCTTTCCTTCCCTCCTTGGGAAATTCACAGCTTTACAAATCCATGATTTTTAGGGGCCGCTAGTGGTCAAATTCCACATTTTCCACATGTAAAAATCATCCCTGAGGCAACTCAAACTTGTTCCCCACTCATGGAGTCATGGTAAGCTATTTCTAACCTCGATGTTCCATTTGTCTTCCAACATTTAATTTATAAAAAGTTTGTCTCCCACATGTGTCAAAATAAAAGAGTTTAGTTGGGCAAGTCAATTTTTTCCCAACAGTAATCAAATAATTAATTACAATAATAAAAATTCCAAATTCGTATTTTCCATAAATGGAAAATAAATTCCAATTCCGAATTTTCCAAAAACAGAAATTATTGTAAAGTTCAATTAGAATTTAATTATTCTAAATTTTGAGGATATTACATAGCCCCCCAAGCCGCAAAGGGGTCACACATACACAAACTAGAAATACTCTAGCATCAAGCTTACCTTGCACGGAAGAGATACCACTATAACCTTAACCTTGGTTTCCCAACTCTCACAAGTAAAACATAATCCCAAAATGAATTTGGCAGCATAACTTTACCAATAATCAGTGTCCCCTATTTTCCATCTATTCTATTTGTTTTATAGGAATTTCCTCACTGACACATGTCCACATGCACAATTAATTAACTTTTTAATTAAATAAATTTGGCGTATTCACCCTCACACTTCTCTCCCTCTCCCCAAGTTGCACAAGTAATTACTAATTTTATTTTAATAAAAAATTCAATTTCTCTCACATTACCCAATGTGTTCCTAAAATCCCTCTTAGTTATCTCTTTATTCCCCACATTCTCATTTAATGAGTGTATCCTAACTATATCTTAGTTAGAGTTTGATTAGGAGTCATCTTCTAGTTAGACTAGTGGTAGCTACACTCTAGATACCATCCTATGTGTACACCTATTCTCTCATATTTTATTTCTTTCTTATTTTAACTTTCCTTTTATTAATTTCATGCACACATGTGCATTATATCTTAATTTTTTTATTTTCTCATTATTTTAACTCTTAAATTGATTTTTCTCTTTTTCTTTTAATTTAATTAATAAATTTTATTTACTCCCCTAACTAAACTTAGACTTAGGCTTAGTATTTAAAATATGCTTTGACTTTTATTGGTATTTATAATTAATAGTTTCACTCTTTAATTAATTATTTAAATCCGACAAGTTCTAATGATTTTCAAAGTTTTCTAGGACACCTAGACTTATTGACTCAAGTTTTTAATCCTGCGACGTGCCCTTCAAGATGCACCTTCTTGCTCCAAGGGTGTCACTCACCTTTGACTCATTTTGGTAGTTTGTCTAGCCCTTGGAGTCGTAAGAGACTAAGGGATTTTAAGGAATCAGGATTCTACATTATTGCACACCCCTTACAAATCTTCATGAGTGACTGTCTCAATCCTCCTTCATGACATTATGGATCTTTCAAACCAAGTAATCGTTAAGCTACAATTCAAGCCATAGAGGGAGTGCTAGTAGGCTGTGATAGGGACTCTGTTGCACCTCTCCATCAATGTCTTGTTTCTATTCATGGCCCATTTACTCCCTATGTGAGTCATATTACGAAGCATTTTCAGCCCACATCCATTGAAAAAAAAAATCAATGATCCATATACATAGTGATACTATAATCAATCACATGTCACATATGCATCAAATGAAATACTCAAACAAAATATAATTCACTCCCTGACTCAATCCTGAGTCCAAGGAGGTCCATTGATGTTATCAACATCCATAATTTGTCACATGTCTGACACACTCAGGTAAAGTCGTCAATAGCCTCTGTCAATACATATATATCAAAACAATAAGTCACATCACATCATCATCGTCGTCATCTATAATTTATAATTGAAACAAAATCACCATGTACCATAATCAGATCACTTCCACTGAAGTGTCTTAAAAGAAAAAGTCAATAAAATCATTCTCAGTAGAGTGAGATGTTACATAAACATTCCACTCGGTCGACCTTGTGAGAGACTAAGGGATTCTAAGCAATAATGACTCTGCCTTATTTCCCTCCCTTTAGAATCTTCGTGACCAACTGTCTCAGTTTTCCCTCACGACATCGTGGACCTCTCGAAATAGGTAATCGTTAACCTACGATTCGACAATAGTGATAATGCTAGTAGGATGTGACAGGGACACTTCCACACTTCTCCATCAATGTCTGGTTTTTGTGCATGGACCCTTTATTCCTTATGCGAGTCGAATTAGAAAGAATCATCGAGCCTGGATCCTCTGACAAAAACAATGCCAATAATCTATATACATAAATCATACTGAAATCAATCATTTGTCACATGTGCATAAATTAAATACTCAAAGAAATACAATCCACTCCCTGAATCAATCTGTAGCCCAAGGAACTCCATTGATGCGATCAACATCCATAACCTGTCATGTGTCCTACACACTTAGGAAAACTCGTCAATAACATCTACCAATACATATGCATCAAATAAAAATAAGTCACAACACGTCATCATCATCATCATGTATAATCCATAATCGAAACAAATTCACAATGCACCATAACCGGATCACTTGCATGCAAGCGTCCTCAAAGAATAAGTTAATAAAAGTTTTCTCAATAGAGCAAGATGTTACATCTATTAACACACATAAGTAAGTGAGTGGAATGGGTAATTTTTTATTTATTTTCTCTTTATATATACGAAGGAACTAAGAGAAACATCGACTATCTGCCCAATCCTACCCTACAAGGTTAGGACCTTCAAGACACACAATAAATGCTCAAGTTCATAATTCATCCGATGTATTTTTATCATTTAAGATTTCAGGACTGTCGATCATTATTAAGAATGAAAAGGTATCTACATCCAACCCAACTAAGAATGAGAAGATATCTACATCCAACCCAACTAGTCTAGAGTTCAATATTAAATCCAACAGTAAGAAAAATAAAATAAATATATAAACAAGTGTACAACCTTCTGATATTACAACGAGGAAACATCATTACTATCAAATATTAGAGGCATACGACTATAATTAAATATGAACTATGAAGTAATTATTCACAAGAATAAACACTTAACGTGATAATTAATAATGAAAATCCATAATGTCCACAAATTCATCGATTATAATCGATTGTATGGTATGACCACTTAATGACTACTTATCATATCATCCTTAAATCAAGTATACTAACTTGTAATTTAAAATTATGTAAGGTAGCACCTATTGACATTCCACAAGTTGCACAATAACTTAACATTCTAAAACTCCCTATGATTATAAAATTCAAATTATAATTTCGACAAATATTATTATACTCATAGAAATCCAATCCACAATTGCGATAAGGAATCATTAGTATAGGTCGCACTATTATTATAAGGATTTTTTTATCACTAACACTATTTAAAATTTCATCATTAGGGTTACTAAAGTCTGGTTCGATAATATTAAGTGAGACATTTGATGCAAGGATTCCAATCGCCACAATGTTCTACTCAAATATATGTTAATGCCAGTTAAGGTTTTCAACCAAAAGTTCAAATTTTACTAGATAAATCGTGTAAAAACTCTAATCATTTTAATATTGTGGATGGGAGACCAGAAATAACGATTATTGTTAACTAAAATCACATTTCAATTGCGACAATGTACTAGAGTAAAAGCCATCTTAGATACAAATTCCTTTATTCACTTGGAATCATTCTATTCCTTTCCTCGTCCTTCGTAATGATACAAATAATCTTGAGACAAATTCGTATCAGAGTAGACGTAGACCTATTGAATAAATTGGTTAATCAAAGCTGCAATTGCGTAGAGAGACAATCATTTAAATTCCATCTTACAAAATTATTAACATTAAGAGGGTTTTTGTTTTTGCTACGGATTTATATTTAACACCAGTTTAATTAATTTTTTTAAGATGTAAAACAAATTAATATACCAGGTATAACTTTAACGATATCGGTCGATACTCAAAAAGAAGACAGTAAAAATTAAATAAAACGATGCAATTAATCAATTGCTATAATTAGAATTCTTCTCGCTAAGACTTAGTATCTACTTTCCAATTTCACCACGTGGTCGCTACACAAATTATTATTCTTAGAATAAGGCGTGCTAAGACGGAAGAGAGGCATGTGAATAGGTACTTTGTTTGGAAGGTGAGGCTGAAACAAGGCGGCTAGGTTTTCGAAGGAGGGCGAGCGTATGGGCTCTACAGCCAGGGTTTCTCTAGCCACATCCCGAAATCTCGAGGTAGAAGAGAACGAGCGCCTCTACAAGGCCGTGATGGGCTCTGCGGGGGGAAGGGCGAACGCGAGCGGGGCTCTGCGGCGAGAAGGGCGGCGAGCGGCGGAGTGAGATTCTTCAAGGGCAAGAGGCGCTTCAAGGCGGTCGGCCGCTCCGGGGATCCATGGCTTGAGCGAGTGCTTCATCAGGGCAAGCGGGGCTGCAAGGTCGGCGGCCCCGGTGGGCTCCGCGGAAATTCCAGGACGGTGTTCTTATATCTCTCCTCGCGCGTACCATTTCCGGATGCACGCTGTTGTCCATGTTGCGGTGGGTGTTTCGGTTTTTTTCTCTGCAGTTTTTGTTTCCTTGCGCCGTGGTTTTCTCTCCTTGGAAAGAAGAGGTCTGGGCCAGAGTTTTGAGGTTTTCATTGGGGGCGTGCGGTGTTTTTGATAAACACTTTGAGATTTTTTGAAGGGGTGTGGTATTTTGTTAAACACTTTGAGGTCCTATGGGGCGAGCAGTTACTAGCTTATTTTCTGAATCTCCGACAATGATTTTTGGACTAAATCTGGATTGAGCAAGATTTGTACTTTGTCAAGAGAATATATTATATATCAATATAATGAGTAATTTTCCGTTGGAAAAGAAAATAGAACATCTGAGTTAAAAAAAAACAAAACAGAAATAATTTCAAGAATAAATCCAAAGGCGTGCTTCAAAACTTAAACGTTCTATTACATAATATCACATAATTTCAAACAAAAAGGAAAAATACGCCATTGTCAATGAGAACTATGAAAAAACAAGACCTTTGGGTTTAATTAAGGTCTCGATATTCACTACATAGATTTCCTATAACCAACTATAGTCATCTCTTACTCTACGAATGTGTACAGGAAAAGGTAGAACGAATAACACCCAAGTGGATTCGCAGGAAGTAGAGAAGTCACAAAAATATTGTGGTCATCATAGGAAACATCAATCAGAAATGATACCATCTTTGGATGGTATCGAGGAAATACCTGAATTCACGCCCAAAACAAGAGAGCAAAAACGTAATTCGTGAGGGTTTGAATGTAGAACAAAGACGAGATTAAATCATTTAATCAAACGGATTCAATCCTTCTGTAACGATCGTGCTGACTCATGGATCCTTACACAGGTCTGAAAACAAAATAACGCACGCAGAAATTCAAGACTTATCCTTCCAAAAATGTATTCTAGAAAAAAAAAAAGAATAATAATAGTGCCATATTCCACTGACATTTACTTACTGACCGTAACCGACTTCCAAATATCCCCGGTTTATTTTAAATCCCAAATTGATTGGCACAAGGACATTAGGAAATCTCATGTCAAGAGTGAAATTCGAATTGCATTTTTTAAATCAAGAAATTCTTACAAGATATTTATCTCTAGTAGTAAATCAACCCATCGATTAATATTTTATGATCTTACAATTCGAATTGGATGGAATAACTTTTGGATAGTCAACTATTTACTAACCAAGAATTGTAGTYSACTAGARTCTGTTTGGTYATACAATACTACATTAAMTTCCTTGTGTTTGCAATATACTACATTAACTTACTTGTGTTTGCAATCTRTTTGGTCATAATATACTACAATCTGTTTGCAATATATTGCAATCTRTTTKCAATATACTACATTAACTTGYAATCTGTTTGGTCATAATATACTACAATYTGTTTKCAATATATTGCAATCTGTTTGCAATATATATTGCAATCTGTTTGCAATATATATTGCAATATRTTTGCAATATACTACATTAAMTTTTGGATAGTCAACTATTTACTAACCAAKAATTGTAGTCGACTAGAATCTGTTTGGTCATACAATACTACATTAAATAATACAATATAAGATCAACTCTAAATTTCAGTTCCCTTAGGATACAATTCATAAGGTAAGATAATTCGATTAATATTGACTCGCTTCAACATTGCATATTTATTAATGGAGACATTTTGGTTATGTGCACTGTTTTGCGCATAATAATTGATCACAATTTATAGGAAGAAAATAACAGTACATGATTAATCGGTTCTCTATCGTCAACACTAAACACGATTGTCTATACAGCTCTGAATTCGAATCCCTTCCATAAACGATGACTAAGTAAAAATTATATTCAGTGTAAAATGTATATATATTTTTTAATTACAAGGATTGAAATATCTAATACATAATTTATGGGGATGAGAATCGAAAATAATATGTAATTTTAAAACAGTAATTGTATCCAACATTGTATCACAAATTTAATCGTATGAATAATTCAATATTTCCTCTATTGACATATATAAAAGACAAATTTCAATTAACAATAAAATCTTGAATCTCAATACTGTAAACTAGAACTTTGCTTTCAATTGATGCCTAACTTCAATTGGAACCTGCGTTTGTTCTTATTTTCTCCTTTCTAGTCCTAAGACTATATCAGTAGCTTCCAACCAACATTAGCGGTACTCTTCTTCTCTGTTAGCCCCCAAGCCACAAAGGAGTCACACACAAAAACCAAAATGCAATAGCTCTCAAGATTTGTTCACAAGGAAGAGCTTTCAATCTTTTCACAACATTGGATTCTCACCTCTCACAAGCAAAACATAGTCCACCCAAATTTTGAAAGTATACAAATACTAAGAAAAATTGAGATCCAATTCCCTTCTACACCATTTGTTTATAGAAAAACCTACCAATGACACATGTCCTCATGCATAATTATTAAACTTTTTAATTAATTTAATTATGATTATTCACCCACACACTTGTAACACTCTCCCCAAGTTGCATAAGTAATTACCATTTTTATTTTATTTAAAAATCTAATTTCCCCCATATTCCCCAATGTGTTCTTATTTTTGTTGTTAGTTGTCATTTGCTCCTCAAATTCTCATTTAATGAGTGTGCCCTAACTAGATCTTAGTTAGAGTTGGATTAAGAATCTTATTTTAGTTAGAATTAAAGGTAGTTTGATTCAATATGTTATTCTACGTGTACACCTATTCTCTCATGTTTTAATTCTTTCTATTTTAAAAATTTCTTTTATTATTTTCATGCACACATGTGCATTTTACTCATCCTTTAAATTTTTATTCTAGTTTTCTCAAAATTTGATTTATTCTCAATTCTCTTTAATTTATTTAATATTTTTATTTATTTCCTTAATTAATATTATACTCAAACTTAGTCTTAGGCCTAGACTCTCGTTAGGCTTCTAAGTTTGTAATTTATTGACTAATTAGTATTTTATTCTAACAAGGTCTAAACATTTCATTGTTTTTCTAGGCCACCTAGATTTATTGACTCAAGTTTAATTATGTGATCTTCCCTTCAATATGCACCTTCGCGCTCCAAGGGTTCCACTCGCCTTGACTTGTCTTTGAATTTTTTTTTACCCTTGGAGTCAACACTCCACTCGGTCAACGTTGTGAGAGACTAAGGGGTTTATAAGGAATAAAGATTTTGCCTTATTGCGCGCCTCTTAGATATCTTCATGAGAAACTGTCTCAATCTTCTCTCACGACATCGTGGACCTATTGAACTAGGTAATAATTAACCTAGAGTCCAGGTCACAGTGGGAGTACTAGTAGGCCATGACACAAACTCTGCCACACCTCTCCCTCAAATGCCCGGTTTTTTGTGCATGATCACTTTACTCCTTATGTAAGTCGGATTAACAAGCATCGTTAAGCCTGCATCAACTGACAAAAATAGTGTCAATAATACATATATATAAATCATACTGTAATCAACCATATATCACATGTGCGTAAAATGAAATACTCAAACAAATACAATCGAATCCCCGACTCAATATCGAGTTCAAGGAAGTTTGTTGATGCCATCAACATCCATAACCAGTCATGTGTCATGAAAACTCAGGAGTAATTGTCAATAATATATGTCAATACATATATATCTAAAAGTAACAATAAATCACCATACATCATCATCACATATAACTCATAACCAAAAATAAATCATAATGTAACATAAGAGGATCACTTGCACGCAAGTGTCCTCAAAGAATAAGTAAATATAAGTGTGATCAATAAAGCAAGATGTTACAAGGTCTTGATTTTGAAATTCGCCCAACATGCATTGGCGAGGAGATTGTTGGACATTGGGTTCAACTCTTCCTGTGAGTTTTGTGAGATGCGTTAACCCCCTCTCATGGATACTAATTCTGATCATTGTGGCAGACACTAAATATTTCCTCGGGTTTTTATCCAACGACAATTGTAGTCCAACACTCTCCACCGAGTTAAAGTTCTAACAAGTAATGGGTTGAGTTTAATTTTTAAATTTATCATTACCTTGAATACAAAAAAAATCATTTAAAACTATGTTACCCAAACAACAAGAAATATAACATAGAAATAAATAATCATTATAATCAATAACTTCCAAACTTGTAAAATACTATTAAATGGTTATAATCCTACACCCCTATCTTTAAAATGAATCATATTAATACTACTTTAGTCCACATAAAAAAATATTGTATAATCAACCAACAATAATTGTATAATCAATTAAGTTCTTATATATATATATATTGTAACGACCCCTCTGTTATGACAACGAATAGCGATGTACAATAGGTAAATATTTTTTTCTTTGCTTTAAGATATTAAAATCCTCACATTCTCATAACTAATAACGATACATAATTAATGTATTAACATAATTAAAAGTGACACATAATAAACACATCATCATAATAAACAACAACACAAATCAACACATCATGATCAACTGAAGAAAAATACTAATAATTAATTAACCATGTCACTAAATAGTAAAGACTACCCGTCCAACCTATCCTGCATGGTTAGGACCTCCAGGACACATAAATAATGCTCAAGCCCAAGATTAATATGATTGATTTTGACCACTTAAGGTTTTAGGGCCAATGATTGTTATGAGAAACAAGGAGGTATCTAAATCCCATAACTAACTTCTATCCTAAAAATCCTGACTAAATTCTAATAGTAAAGAATGAAATCAGAGATAAATTAATGTTGTCAGTAAAATCATGTAAACAAATAACATTTCATCTATGCAAGGAAGGAACAAGGAAAATAGGTTAATGATTGCACCTTTTCTATGTGATTTTAGAATTTTTAACAAGTAGCGCAACACAATACACAAGTATCATAACCATCCATCGTTTTCATGGATGTGCGAGAATAAACTACTTTATTTAATTAACTTCAAGTAATAATTAGTGCAACAGGTAAGATCTACTACGACAATCAATCTTGTACGCAAGGTTAGGTACAATTTCAGCAAGAGGATAATACATAAAAAAAAAAAATGAGAGATCCCCAAGAGCATAAGTACCATACTAAATCAATTAGAAGTCGATTTCTAATTATCAATAGTATTTTGACAAGTCAGGTTCTTTCCAGGTCCCACCTTGTTTATTATGTGATTCAACTTTCGTATTGATACCACCCCTATGTCACTCATCTAGTTATTCTTGTATTAGAGGGTATATATTATTTTATTCTTGTATTAGGGTATATATTATTTTAGAAATATAAGGAATTTAAAGTGATTGGGTATCTAAAAGTAAGAACCTAAGGTTATCAAATCCCTTGAAGCAAACATGAGAATTCAATACTACTTTTCAATTCCAAAAGATTAGCTCATAAGGATAATTCTTCTTGAACAC
The DNA here is from genome assembly GCA_000966675.3 of Picea glauca. NCBI lineage: Eukaryota > Viridiplantae > Streptophyta > Pinopsida > Pinales > Pinaceae > Picea > Picea glauca. The sequence goes on from JZKD02S1256919.1 coordinate 1,231,091, forward strand.
TTAATAAATATATATTAGGGAGTCAATGATTGATTACTTAATTATTTTGGAGCAATACTTACTAATATAAGGAATCATATTAATGGCACATTTATTGTAAGAGAAAAACACATTACATATATAAGGATCATATTAATGACCCCTTTAATTGTAAGAATAAAACCAAACTCATTGAATACATTAGCAAGACATTTTATATCCATCTTCCATCCAATCATACGAGTTTAGAGACCCAAGCCACTTTTTAAATAATGTGAATAAGGAACTTAAATTGACTTATATTTCAACTTAAGAACTATGAGAAACTCAATTATGAGGTGCATCCTCTGGATCACTTCGCGCCCAAGGAACCTCGACCATAAGGAAACCGGTCCACTATAGTGCCTCCCAACAACGTTGACAACTACTTACCCTCGGTAGTTAACCCAGGAGATTTTAATTAGAGATAACCCAGGGATGAGAACACAAGGTCCAACGCCGAGCACGGGATAACAAGGCTGGATTACCTTCTATCAACAAAATCGCAATTCTCCACAAGTCCCGAGAATGGAGGGTGGACTCACTACGGGAAGGGATCTCAAATAAATAGTAGTAATATGATCTATGTGGTAACTCGCTATAGGAGAGGGATGTCATCAAAATAGCAGAAATAAGATCTCTGTGGTAACTCGCTATAGGAAAGGGATCTCATTAAAATCGTAGGATGAAGATCTCTAAGCTAAAGAGCTACGGGAGAGATCTCGTTTTACATCTCTAGAAGAAAATCTCTAAATTTAAAGTCGCTATGGGAGAGATCTCGTTTTAGATGTCTAGAATAAAATTTCAGAATTTAAAGTCGTTATGGGAGAGATCTGGTTTTAGATCTCTGAAAGAAAATCTCATAATTTAAAATCACTATGGGAGAAATCTCGTTTTAGATCTCTGGAAGAAAATCTCAGAATTTAAAATCGCTATGGGAGAGATCTCGTTTTATATCTCTGAAATAAATTCTCAGAATTAAAATCGCAAAGGGAGAGATCTTGTTCTATATCTCTGGAAGAAAATCTCAGAATTAAAATCTCCATGGGAAAGATTGCATTCTAGATCTCTGGAAGACAATCTCGTAATTAAAATCGCCATGGGAGAGGGAGCTCGTTTTGATCTCTGGGAGAAAAATATCCCAACGAAAATCGTTGTGGAGAGGGAGCTCGTTTTAATCTCGGGAAAAATAATCTCTGAGCGAAAATTGCTATGGAGAGGGAGCTCGTTTGGATCTCTGGAGGAAAAACGTCTTAAGGAAAATCATTGTGGAGAGGGAGCTCGTTTTAATCTCCGGAAAAATAATCTCTGAGTGAAATTCGCGCTATGGAGAGGGAGCTCGTTTTGATCTCTGGAATAAAAATCTCTTAATGGTATTCGCTATAGGAGTAAGATCATTTAAAATTGCTGAAAAATCTCTGAAGGTAAATTCGCCATTGTTATACTTATATAAATACATCCACTAGCAGTAAATTGTCATTTCTAGTATCCACAAAACCATCGAAGACGTTGTCGTTGCAAATTAGAATTTTTCCGCAAATGCAGTGGGTTTCAAGGCCCATTAAACAATAAAGTTCAATACATTTCATCATAGTTTGACTACAGAAGCATCCATCCAATTTACCGTTTCAATTACCATCCAATTTACCTTTTCAATTACGACTATTAAATGTATTGAAATCTACAACAAATTTTAATTACGTCGAAAGGCGTACACCTATTGACAATGGGGGTTTAGTGCTTAATAAGCTTTCTATGGACAAGATTAAATATGGCTGAAATATTCTTAGTAGTCACACAAAATTAATGGCTGTGATTTCAATCATTAACTTCCTAGCTATTATAAAGACATCACTTTATGTGTTTACTTTTTTACATTTACCTAATCATATTTAAAAATTACTTTGATAGCTAACTGATTGCCACATAAGTGATTAATAGAAATTAAAATATTAACACCAGATAAATGAAGCCCAACAGTTTATTTGTTAATAGATAATAAAATTTAATATATTCTTTTAAAGATTCACTTCATGTTCTTAGCCTTTTGTCGTTCACCAACAACGATTTTGTTGTTGTGCTAGTTAAAAATTCGATATAAAATCCCATAAGTCCTTATTTCCTCCGCATGGATTGAGAACAAGGTTCCTAAATTTTTACACAACAAACAAAATGGAGTATTGTAACCAATAATCTACTATTGATGAGGATTAATATTGCCGAAGAACTCCATTCGAACTTGTGTCTAGCTCCTTTGCTTGCCAATCCAAAGATCTCACCGGTACCTCCCAACCAATGTTAGGGGTACTCTTCTTCTCCCTTAGCTCCCCAAGTCGCAAACGGGCCACACATACAAAACCATAATACACTCTAGCTCCCAGCTTGCCTCCCAGAGTAAAGCCACCACTCTATGCTGAGTATCCCAACTCTCACAAGTAAAACCAGTCAATATTTCGGCAACATAACCTTACCAATAACCAGTGTCCTCCCTTTTCCATCTTGACCATTTGATTTATAGGATTTCTCTTCCTGACCCAATCCCCACTTGCACAATTTATTCGCTTTTTAATTAAATAAATTAGAATTAATTTCCCCCTTACACTTATCACCCTCTCCCCAAGTTGCACAATTAATTTCATATTTTGTTTTAATTAATGGTCTATTTCCCTCACATTTCCCAAATGTTCTCCTTAAATCACTCCTAGTTGTGTCTTTATTCCCCATATTCCCAATTAATCGCTGACCATTACTAAATCTGAGTTGAGTTAAAATTATAGTCTTCTTCTAGTTATACTAGTGTTAACTAGACTATAGATATCACTCTATGCGTAGACATATTCTTTTATGTTTTTTTCCTTTCTTATCTTAATTTCCAATTTGGTATTTTCTTCTACACATGTGTATTATATTAATTCTTTAGACTTATTTTATTTTTCTTAATTTCTTAAATTGATTTACCTCATTCCAATTTTGATTTAGTTAATAGTTTAGTGTAATCTCCTTACAAGAACTTATACATAGGATTAATTTTTGAATAGGCTTAGACTTTCAGTTGGGATTCACAATTAATAATTTCAATCCTCAATTAATTAATTAAATCCGGAAATTCTTAATGTAATGTACCCCAAATTTACCAATTTTTTTTTTATTAGGGTCATTAAAGTTGTTATTTCTCCTTCAATACTTTTCAAAAGCATTTCTTAACTATAAATACAGAGTAATTATGTTACTTTTTTTAATCTTCCACAACTTACACTTACCATTTTCTTTACACAGGTGCAAAGTTATATAGACAATACTAACTTATTCCTATTCTCAAAAAAGAGGAAGAAAGAGTAGCTTAGTACCTAACGATCATATCCACCTTAGTAACTCCATCCTTCTCATGTAAATATACCACAAGGAATACTATGGAATTATATATATATATATATATATATATACATATAACGACCCCTAGGGTAATGTGTCGTTTAATCCATGGTCGTATGTGGAATGTCTCTATTAAACATAGTTATTTCTAACTTGTCACGAGTACGTACATGCATTAATACTTAGAACTATTGTGACTATATGGTTGGTGAAAGTTGTTTCGTTTCTTGTTGTTTGACACTCTAATTAAAAGAATCCTTGTCACAAGAACTAACAAATCTGAAATGTAAGAGTAAAACCTTAACCAAACGAGAAGAAAAGACCAAAGTTCTAACCCTAAAATGAGTGTCATCGCACTCGTCATAAATTGATAAGAGGTCTGGAGAGGTAAGACTATCATGACATAAATAAACCCTTCCTAAGATATTTATCGTGTCCTGTAACGTACTTCCTTGAGCTATCGCTCAACCACCGTGCCCATTGTGTCTTTTCCACCTCACTCTATTCACATGGCTAGGTACAACTCGTAACTATCACCATTAATCTACTCGGCGAAGGGTTTCTAAGGCTATTGCTTCATTCTTCTCCCTTGGCTTTGCGTATTTTACAAAATCTCTACAACGCTAACCTTGTGATGTTAAGCTTGGTAGCATGGCCTGAATCGTGGAGTTGGACTCGTTCTATGAGGGAAGGAAACTAGGAGGAACCCACAAATAGGATACTACCCTATGTGAGGTAAGTAACTTCTCGGTTGTTTTATATGAACTCTCTGTGATTCTAAAATGTCACAATATGTACCAGTCACTCTCTAATTCCTCTTGGTTCAACTGGTCTTGACTTTCGTGGTCTGAGACAACATCTTGTTGGTTGGTAGCATACTCGACAATGTTTAGGTTTTTGTCGTGGCTCCACTTTTAATCTTTGTATCATTTCCTAAAGCCGTTATACCCTGCAATAGACATTTTCTTTATGAAAAATCATGTAGGAAGTCTTGGACTGTAATAATGTCGAAGGGAGCGAGAATGTCCAACAGTGCAGGATCTAGTTCTGTCAAAAAAATAATGTCAGACTTAATGTATAATCGGTTTCTTGTACCGTGTTATTAAATGTTCATGCAACTCGATATAGATACGAATTCTTTGCCTGGGCCTTTCAAAGATCTTCACAGCTTTGGTAAAATTCCTTGTTCATTTTGTTATTAGGTTGTAAGAAATCATGGTTTTCTTGAATCTTGTATCGTAGATAGGGAAGTTAGGATTTCTTCCATATGATAATAAGAGGGATACTATTCATATCATGTTTATCCCCTTTCAAAGGCAAGTTCATTCTCTGCGATAATGAAGTGGTTTCAATTCTAGCTGAAAGGCGTATTTTACCTAGGTTGTGTAAGTCTACAAATTCATTCCTTTGAGTTTTAAACTAGCATTTACGAAGGTATATGTATAGTTATTTATCTCTGTTGGAATCTTATGGGTCTTCAATCTCTTAATTATGAGGTTATACATCTTGGTGCTTACCATGATTCAATTTCATTTCAAAGGAGCACGACATATATTTGTAGAATTGTCCATTGTGTGTACAGGGAGTTCTCTTTGCCTAAATATACGCCTTTAGTATCTAGCCTGTAACTTTCCCATTTGTGTTCCACACAATTATACAGTGAAGGGTTAATATCATAAGACAATTCTCTGAGTATACAATAAGTTTCATCTGCATTTTACCCCTGGCAAGTTTATATACCATTCGTCTAGATTTTTGTACGCTTGAAAAGCTATGTGCAACCTGTCTGAGTTTCAATCAACAATTCGTAAGTTTAAGAAATATGATTTCGGTGTCCTGTAACCCGGTTTGTAATTTTGAGCTGGGAAAATAATTCCTCTATGGGATATGCTCTACCCTATGCAAACTTTATCATTCTGGAATTTTGATTAACTTGTCAAATTTCACTTTGTTAGAGTAATGAAAGGAATTCTAAGTATTTTGAACTCTATTCTTGATTTTGTTTCCTTCATCATAAACCTGTGGTTTTAGTTACTTATGAGGACAATATCTCGGAATCCTATATCTGATCTGAATTGGGAAATTATGTGGAACATGTTTATACTGTGTGTTCTTTATTGTTCTACTTAGGGAATATTTTTACATGTTTAGCAATGTGTTATCTACTTGTTACATTCTGCGCAAACAATTAATTTGTTTAGTTACAAATATAATGATGGGACACCTGTTTTCACTACGAGGGTACCCATCAGCCATTTCAATGTCCACTCCTCCCCTTCGACATGTCAATATATCTCTTCAATGACACCAATGGGAAGTGCACCGGCACTAACCTCAAGGTAAGTGTTAATCCTGTGTGGAAAGCCTTCACTGTCTTAATTACTTTATCCTAAATATTTATATTTCATTGACTTATGTATTGACACTAATTACCCATCTCTCTTTCCTTGTAGGACTTACACATTCACAATCAATGGATCCAGGGTAGCACCTTGCTTGAAAAAGGTATTCAAGTTCTGATTTTAATATTTAGGTTTGAAGGTTCAGATTTGGGTTTCCAGTGGTACTGGGTACTTACCCAAGTTACTCTGTTTGTAAATATTTGGATCCAAAGCCTTTGTCTATTTATTATTTTAACTGGATGTACAATTTTTTCTTCAACCCAACGAATACTGTTACATATTTGAGCAGTCTCTGTCATATGGATTGTGTAACTTTGAAAAACTTTGTTTATGGTTTACTGTGATATAACTGAACTGTACATTTTTATTCCATTGGTATAGTCTTATCAATGGAAAATTACTTGAATTTCTCATGTGTCCAAGTGTAAATAATCTTGTTGTGTATGAGTAATTAGATGTTTTAAGTAGTTCTAAAATTATGTATAAGCAACTATATATATATATATATATATAGATAGATAGATAGATAGATAGATAGATAGATAGATAGATAGATAGATAGATAGATATAGATATTTCTATTATATATTCATTCTAAGTCTCGTTTTGGCATTTGCACAGTGTGATGTTGTTAGATATTTAATACAACTCCGCGTATTTAAACCTACAACAATACAGATACATATATTTATATCTTGTGTTCACTTCTAGAATTACATTTAACATTTTTCAACCGTCCAATATTCCTTAAGTTGAATACCTATACATATATATTTACATGCCTGGAAGTGTTAGAATTAATACAATAATAATTTTGTTTTTTTAGCTTAGATGCATATCCTATGTATTTACATAACTCAACTCCATCAACAAATAACACACGTAGTAACTTTCTTAACCTTACTCAATGAATACAATAAAATTGTAAGGGATTATTCTACAATTCATTTCATTCTACTAGCTATTAATTAGTAAAACAAATTCAATAAGGAGTAAGTAGATTTACATATCTGAACAAAGTTTTGGGACAAAAAATGAAACATCCAAGTTCCACCCAACCATAGAACAAAACAACCAATCTAATTTCTTTGTTCACCCCCTAGCCTAACCACGAATCCATGAGGGCGAACTCCAAAACTCCTCCTTAACTATCGTTCTCTGTCAGATCAAAAAAATCTCCTTGTTTCACACTTAGAAACAATGCTCATAACACCAAGTGATATTCTTTTCCCCATCATACTAGGCAACGTCCTACATCCTCCCATATGCCATATATGAAAAAACATCTTGTGCCTAGGTCTTTTCCCCCTTTGGGAATTTTTGCAGCTTTACAAATCCTTGATTTTCAGGGGCTACCAATGGCCAAATTCATGATTTTCCACTTGTAAAATTCATCCCTCAGGTAGTTCAAGAATGTTCCCCACTCATGGAGTCATGGTCAACTGATTTCAGCCAGATTGTTCCATTTGTCCCTGAGCAATAAATATTAAAATTATTTGTCTCTTACAAGTGTCATAGTCAAAGAGTTGGTTGAGCAAATCAAATCGTTACCCAACAGTCACAATAATTAATTACAATTAACCAAATTCCAAATTCGAAATTGCCATAAGTGGCAATAGTTTTCCAAATTCGAATTTGCCAAAAACGGAAATAAATTCCTAACTGCATACATAATTTAATAATAATTAATTTTTGGGAATATTACACTTAAATATTTTACAAGGTTTAATTATTCTCTCAAGGATTTCTAGGCCACCTAGATTCATTGACTCAAGTCTTACCTATGCAACATTACCTTCAAGACACAACTCTATGCTCCAAGGGTGCCACTCGCCTTTTGACTGGTTTTGGTAGTTGCCCAACCCTTGGAGTCAACAATCCAGTCGGGCAACCTTGTGAGAGATTAGGGGATTCTAAGGAATAAGGACCCCGCCTTCTTTTGTGCCCCTTTGAATCTTTTTGAGTGACTATCTTAGTCTTCCCTCACGACATCATAGACCTCTCGAACTAGGTAATTGTTAACCTATAGTTCGAGCGACGATGGGAGTGCTAGTAGACTGTGATAGGGATGCTTCCACACCTCTCCCTCAATATTTGGTTTCTATGCATGGCCCCTTTACTCCTTATTTTAGTCATATTAGAAATCATTCGTCACCGTACATCCATCAACAAAAAATGTCAATGATCCATATACAAAATAATAATATAATCGATCATATGCAACATATGCATAAACAATATACTCAAACCAATACAATCAACTTCCTGAATCAATCTAGAGTCCAAGGAGGTCTATTGATGCCATCGAAATGCACAATCTATCAAGTGTCCTACCTACTGAGGGAAAACTTGTCAATAGCATCTGTTAATACATATATATCAAATAACATTAAATCACAACCATCAACATCATCATAAAAATACATAAGGGAAAGAAATAACCATGTACTATAACCAGATCACTTGCACACAAGTGTCCTCAAAGAATAAGTTGATAACATGTTCTCACAAGAGTGGGATGTTGCATACACCCCCTCTTGTTTGAATCTTCCTCTCAAAGTTTTACATTATATAAAATGAAGCAATACAAGTATATGACAAGATCTATATGTCTACTCTATCAAACAAGTAAGAAAATTGTTGTTGCATATCATATTCATCCTCCCAAGTAGCCGAGTGTGGACTATAATTGTCCCACTGGACCTTAACCTGATCAACTATTCGATGTTGTAGTTGTCGAATGTGATGGTCTAGAATTTGGATTGGCTCCACTATGAGTCTGCCCTCGTTTGACACCTACAAATAAATCATGTCAATCACATGTGTAGGATCACTAACATAATATCTCAAAACATATACACGAAAAACATCATGCATACACCTCAAATAATCAGGAAAGGCTAGTTGATATGCCACAAGCCCCTTCCTTTCCACAACTTCAAAAGGTCCCACAAACCTAGGAGAGAGTTTATATCCCTTTCCAAACTTGATCGAAATATTGTGCGGTTTAACCTGTAAGAAAACTTCATCTCCAACTTCATAATTGTGGTCAACACGATTCACATCAACATAACTTTTATCCCAATCTTGCACTTTTTTAATACTTTGTCTTATCATTTTCATTTGTTCTTCCATTTCTTGGATCACCTCTGGTCCTACCAGGACCCTATCCTCAAGTCTATCTCAGCTTAATGGCATCCGACATGGTCTCCCATATAGAAAATCAAACGATGCCATCTTAATGGTACTTTGTTAGCTTTCGTTGTACGCAAACTATACCTATGGCAAGAATTCCTCCCAATTTTTCTATTGGTCCATTACATACATACAAAACATATCTTCCAAAATTTGGTTCGTTCTTTCTGTCTGCCAGTCTGTCTCAGGGTGATATTTTGTACTAAAGTTCATTTGTGTCCCCAAAGCCTCTTGGAAATTGGTCAAAAATGATCCTCTAAACACTGATCCTCAATTAGATATGATCATTCTTATAACACCATGTCATTGACAAATAATCTAGTTATATATAGCACCTGATATGTCATATGTACATGAATAAAATGTGCACTCTTCATTACAGTGTCAACTACCACTAAAATCGAGTCATGTCTCCTTGTTGTCAGTGGAAATCCAACTATAAATTTCATCGAAATGACCTCCCATTTTGATTCTGGAATAACATGTGGTTGTAGTAATCATGTCAGATGTCTATGTTCGGCTTTGAATTTTCGACATTCTAGACATCTCAGCACGTAACTAACTATTTATGCTTTCATTCCTTTCTAGAAGAATAAATGCTTGAGGTCTGCCCTCATCTTCATGACTCCCAGATGAACCATGTACACTGCTCTATAAGATTCTCTTAATATCAAACTTCTTAATTTGTTGTTAGGAAGTAGGTAAATCTTGTTATTATACCTCATCAATCCATCATCGTCAAATGTATATCATTTAAACCTTGGTACCATCATGGTGTCTTGTCCAAAATTTTCCTTAACCTCTTTGTACCAGTCATCGTCGATTTGTATAGCTAGAATCTTTTCTCGGAGATTAGTTTGAAGAGGAATTACAAATAATATACATGGTCTATTACTTATAGCATATTCCACTTTATTCACTTTCCCTTGATGTACGTAATCTCAAAATCGTATGTGCTAAGTAATTCTGACCAACACCTCTGTCACACGTTCAATTCACTCTGCATAAATATATGTTGTAGTCCACAATGATTTGTCTTTAGTTCGAATTTTCTTCCAATTAGATAGTGTCTCCAAACTCTCAAGGAATATGCAATGGTTGATAACTCTAAACAATTTGTTTTGTAGTTTTCCTCATTCTTTCTTAATTTTATTGAGATGTAAGTGATCACTCGACCATCTTGCATCAATACTCTGCCTAACCCTTCTTTGGATGCATCTATGCATACCAAGAATTACTTGTCCATTTCGAGGAATTTTAGTATCAATTTTGTCATCAACAACTCCTTGATCCTTTGAAATGGTTTCGTGCATTTCTCGATCCATAATTTTTTTTTAATTTTCTTCTGCAATTCTGTGATCATATTTTCTATCTTTGAAAAATCTTCAACATACCTTCAGTAATATCCTTATAAACCCATAAAGCTGCATACTTCCTGTAATTTTTTCAGTGAAATAAATTTCATAATAGCCTCTACCTTTGTAGGATTCACAATGATACCTTCACCGAATATAATGTTCCCTAAAGTAATGAATCTTTGATTGGTAAAAAAAACATTTTGATAGTTTCTCGTATAATTTGTTTTCTCACAAGCACTGTAATACCAAGATTAAATGTTCATCATGTTCTTTTTTCATCCAAGAACATATCAATATGTCATCAATGAATACTTGAACAAACTTGTCCAAGTATTCATGGAACACCCCATTCATCAAACTCATGAATACCCTTGGGGTGTTTGTCATTCCAAATGGTAAAACGGTAAACTCTTAGTGTCTGAAACTCGTCTTGAATGTGGTCTTAGGAATATCTTCCTCTTTAATTTGTAACTGGTGATATCTTGATCTCAAGTCAATCTTTGAAAACACCTTCGCTCCTTTCATTTGATCAAACAAATCATCTATCATTGGCAATGGATATTGGTTCTTGATTGTCGCCTTATTCAATTCACGGTAGTCAATACAAAGTCTCCATGACCAATCCTTCTTTCCTATGAAAATAACGGGTGCACCCCAAGATGACACACTTGGACGTATAAGAACCAAGTCCAAAAACTCCTTCAATTTCATTTCCAACTCCTGTAACTCAGGCATTGACATCCGATAGGGTGTTCTTGATATCGGTTAAGTTCCAAGTTTCAATTCGATTGTAAACTCCAATTCTCTTTTGGCTGGAAAACCTGGTAACTCTTCTAGAAACACTTCAACAAACTCTTGTACTACCTGAAGGATTTATAATCCTTTCACCTTGCCCCTTTCGTTTAGTGCTAAGATTACATATAACTTACATCCCTTTCACATGCTCTTTTGTAGCTGTAAGGAAGAAATGAACCTCAAGGACACTATTTGGTTTCTTCCTAAAATCACTCCAATCTGTCCCACATCATTTGTCAAGATTAACCATTTTGTCTTACAGTTGAGTATCACATCGTGCGATTTCAACCAGTCCATACTAATCACTATGTCATACGATCCTAATATAGTTACATTAAGGTTGGCCTTCGATATCAAATTTCCGAAGTCAATGCTACAGTCTGTAACCCTTCCTCCAACATTTTGTTTGGCACCCGAGGCCATTTCTACGTATCTAAACTCTTCCTACCTGACTTCCTTTACCTTAATTATTTTCAGTGTTGCACTAGAAATAAAGCTCTATGTAGCACCTGGATCAATCAAAATATTAAAATTTTGGTCTACGATTATACCTTATGTCTAGAGCATAGTGGATTGGTGCTCGGTATAGTAGTTATTAGCTGCATGAATCCTATGGGACTTTCCCAAATATCCAACTGTAGTGTGTCTTGTTGTCCTGACCTCTCTAGCCTTCTCAACCAGACAGTCTCATTGGTAATCTGGCTATCCACATGTCCTTCATCCGATCTTCAATCTAGTACTCCTAGTCTCCGAAGTAGAAGTGACGCAAAACCCCCTTCTCTCTTCGGGGCTACTTGACCTCCTGGTCTTGGACCTTAAAATAATAAGCCGAATTGGCTCTTCGAGCCTTCAATAGACCCTGAAACAATTTACATAGGTATCTTTGATGTCACCCGCATGTTCAAGTTACATGCAACCCTTCTCTTGGGTGCTTCTAAAAACACCAAATTGAGAGTACTATTTCCTATCCTAGACTCCTTCTCTCAATATGACTGAGGGTTGTGACCGTGGGCCATCGCCCTTTGTGACTTCGTGCTTTGGATCTTTTGCAAGCAACCGACTCTGTTTTCCCTGATCTTTGAATCAACAAAATTACCCAGGACTGGATCTACTGTCCATGCTCCTCTGACAAGAAACGATTGTGATCTACTTCTGGGCCTCAACATTCATGATATTTGAATGCTCCAAAGTATTTTCTTCCTGAAGTACTTTCCACACGAAGTTGTGGATCAACCACCACGTGTCCCTTTCCAATGGACAATTTCGATGGACTTTGACACTTCGGGACTTTAGAGCTTCAAGAACTCACCTGTCATTTTCCCTCGAAGTGCTCTATTGCCGAAGATATAGATCAGACGCCACATGTCTACGTAATCGATAACTAAAGTTTTAGCTTCTCACCTTTTGGTGCTTCAGACGAATTGCATTCAATGATCCACTTCCTCCTTGTACCTTTTCTTGAAGTCCACGATCTCTTGATGCATGTCCTCCTCAAATCGATGGCTCCTATAGACTTTACTACTTCATTCTTCGGAGTGTTTGGCTTCATGTCACTTATTTTTTATTTATGTACCTTTCTTCCGAACACATGGATCTCTGCCACGTGTTCTTCTGGATCCAACGGTCTAGATCCACTTTGCTCTTCACAAATTCATGAATATTTCCCTTACACTACACGATTTCTTTGAAGATATTCTCCCTGAACTCTCTTATCAGCTTCCACGTAAGCTCCTTCAAACCAATGTCTAGGATATCTTCATGACTTCAAACTATGACAATTTTCATTTTTCAACACTCCAAATCCTCTGATTCACGAAGTTCCAAAGGAACCCAAGACTAACCACTGTGAAACTCTCCTAGATCTAATGGTATGGAATGATCCCTCTGCCTCTAAATGGATCTCGCATGTTAACTCAGGGAATATTAAAATACTCCTCCCTATTGAAGACCTTTCTCCTACTATCTCTTATGAGCTTGCTCCTCCTTGAAACTCTGAACTTCTCAGAATGTCTTTTCAACACTTAGTCAAATTTTGAATCTGTGCATGCCTTGCAACAGATCTTCACACACTTCTTCGAGTGAAATTAGAGTTATCCCTCCTGATATTTTGAGTCAAAAAGACTTTGTCAATGCACACCTTGCAGACACTTTTCACTCCTTGCAAATGAAAGATTCACGCTATCTCTTTTGATCTCCTGAGTTGAAATAGACTCTGTCAATGCACTCCTTACGGACATTATGCACCCCTTGCATAAGATCATGAAGAGAAACAATTGAAACTTATCTAAACTCTCACAGATTCATACATTCAACCATGTAAATGCATTCATAACATAAGAAAAAATAAACACAGAGAATTGCAATCAAACATAAATCCTACCATTCATTCATTCAGATAGACACAACAATGGAAACACCAAACATTTGGGATCAACGCTTATATGTTATATTCATTCAAATGAAAATGTACATGTGATCATATAATACTGATAAGATTCAATAGTCTCTTAGCTACAATAATCTTCATCTATCTCAACTTTCAGCATCAACTACTTCAACAATAACTATCAACAACTATAACAATACCTTCAACAACCTCTTATGGGCAACAATACAATTATTTATACAAAAATCTCATAGATATTTTACCTTCGACTACCTTAGTGCTATCTTATCGAATTAAAAGCTATTAACTACTAAGTCTTATTGCAATAAATGTTTGAGACAGACATATAAGAGAAAATGCTTCGAATTTGTAGTGCAATCTACTACAATAAACAAAAATGAATCCCCCATCATTCTCATGTGATGGTTAAACCTCCAAACATTTAAGATGTTTTTTAACTACAATATTTTTTAGATATTTCCTGACATGCCCTTTTTGAAATTCAAAATCACTTCAAAAATGTGCACTAGGCTACTGATTTGTCCTCCACTCGTACTTTGTTGACGATGCTCCTGCATCATACTCCTCTGGGGAAAAAATCATGGAGTCTTTTCCATCAGCTCATGCATTGACTTTCCATGCTTCTATATATCTTCTTCATTGACACAACTATAATCTTCTATTGGGTTTCCTTTCCACTTTACAAAATACTCAAAATATGTCTTCATCTTGGTCTTCTTACGAGTCCCCTGATCTATGATATTTTCTATCTATGGATTTTTTGCTACATTCATCTCTCTTCTCCCACTGAATTTCTTTCTGATCTTATGATCCTATTATGTCATCTTACCTATAAGAAGACAGGTCTGAAATGTTTAATATTAGCGATATCCCCACACCCTATGGCAACTCTATCTCATAATCATTAGCATCAAATTTCCTTAGGATCTTGCATGGTCCTATTTTCTTCATTTTTAGTTTGTTATATGTTCCCCTTGGGAACCTTTTCTTCCTGATATGTGCCATAACTTGATCTTCCACTTCAAATTGAAGTTCTCTCTTATGCTTATCAAATCTGTGTTTGTATTCTTTACTATTATTCTACAATTGTTCTTTGATCTGATTATTAAGCTTTTGCATTTATGAAGCGAAGTCTTCTGTTCCATTGTTTCTGAATTCACTCTGCTCCATATCTCTCAACTCTCATACTCCTCTTGGATTCATTCCATACACTATATGGAATGGAATTTTTCCTATACTCCTATTTACTGAGTCATTGTATGCAAACTCTACTTGAGATATAATTTGATCCCACTGGCTATGATGTTCAGTGACCAAACTCCTCCACAAATCTCCTAAACTTTGATTTACCACCTCATTATGTCCATCCATTTGAGGGTGATATGAATAACTAAAGGATATTTCCATTCCCAGTTTCATCCACAATGTTCTCCAGAAATGACCAACAAATTTAGTGTCTCTATCTGAGACAATACTCCTAGGAAACCCATGAAGTCTCACAACTTCCTTGAAAAACAAATTTGCAATGTGCGTTGCATTACTAGTTTTTTGGCATGGGACAAAGTGTGCCATATTTGAGAATCTATCAACTACCAAAAAAATGGAATCTCTTCCCTTTTGTTTCCTTGGCAATCCCAACACAAAATACATGCTTATTTCATCCCAAGGCCTATTTGGAATAGGCAATGGCTGATACAACCCAGTGTTCTGTTTCTTTCCTTTTGCATGCTGGAAAATCTTACATATTTTCACAAAATTCTTCACATCTGCTCTCATACCTGGCCAATAATATGAACTATTCAACTATGTAAATGTCTTGTCATGGCCGAAATGTCTGGCTACACCTCCACTATGTTTTTCTTTCAACAGATTATCTCCCATTGAACACTTTGGTATGCACAACTGGAAATATTTAAACAACAATCCATCTTGAATCAGATACTATGTCCGCTAAATTCTATCTCTAATCACATGATTTTCACATGATTCATATGCCTCTTTAAAATCTGGATCATCATGATACATTTCCTTAAGGTTTTCAAACCCTAAGGTTTTCAATTGAAATTCCTGCAAAATTAGACAGCTACTACTCAATGCATCAACTGTTAGAATATAATGGATGTGCTTGTTTTACCATTGACAATACTATTATCACCCAACCATAGGCCAAAGCCACCCTCTGAGCACCTATTGTCATTGATGGAAAAGCATGAGGCAAAATAAGAAGAAGCGTTTTCATGTAAGAAAATCAGTGTATGGTTGAGTTTTGGATAGGCGCGTATGATCGCCGAAGAGGGTCGCCGACAGCCGTCAGTTCTGCAGAAGTTGCGAGGGAGATAAGACATCAGGAGATCGGAGTTCTAAAGTTTGTGAGAACCGGGACATTGAGATTCTCGAAATCCCGACATAATAGGGACCGTCCATCTGCAAGGACAGGTGGCAAAGGATTGGGCGTCGTCGGAGTTTTGTTCATCGGAGAATCGGGGATCTCGGTGACAAGTGATTTATGCATTGTAAAATCACGATCAGTGAAACCCCGATGAGTGGGGGCCAACTGTCAGCACAACAGAGCAAGAGGAGAGAGGCGTAGTGGAGGCCAGCTGTCAGCGTAATGGAGCGTCGGGATTTGGACGATCGGGAATCCTGCGGTTGTATGCATTGAGGCATCACAAACCCTATAGCCCCGATGGGGTAAGGTTGTGGTCACAGAGTAATGGTCATGTGGACCCGGAGCTGAGCCAGGAGGGCCAGCGCATGGAGAAAAGGGCTCATCGAAAATCAGAGTTTTGCGAGTCTCGTGAACAATTACATCACACATCGCGAAATCGTGATATGCGATTTCCTGATAAGGCAGATAGCGTGTGGGACACCCTGGAGGAAATGTGGCAGGTGAAAGGCCCATTGGAGGACTAGCGTATCGGGAATCGGAAAATCGGTATTCCCGTGAACGAAGGATCGAGGAAAACCCCAAAGGAAACCTCGACACAGAATCTGAACCGTCCATTCGGTGGGACGCATGTCAAGAGTATGGAGGAAGTCAGGGATCGGGAAATCGCGAACTCAAGAGGCAAAGAAACCGATACATAAGGAATGTCGAAACTCGATTTAAAAAGGGTGCGTAGGTTTAATTCAAATTTTAAGGAGGGACCCGAGCAATAGGGACCCGATTTTCCCTTCGCATTATTGGTTCATTATGCCGAGATCTTAAACCCTAGTAGAAGATTTAAAAAGAGCGACATGGAGTAAACTAGAAACTCCATTAGCGTTGAATGGTTTTTGACCCATGGGCTTAAGAAGGGGTCGATGCCCTTTTCTAGTGGTGATCTGCAAGAAAAGTAGAGCGATAAGGATTTTGAGAGGTCACAGGGGCCCTTTTGCAGGACGTGGAGGCCAGTTTCTGACAAGAGGGACATCTTCAGGTTGTTGAGGTCATTTGTGTAGGACGCACGGAAGGTTTGAGGAGGGAGGAACCTCATTGTGGCAGTTGGGTGGCAGATCTACATTTACTGAGAGTTCTCTGCAGTGGGTTTAGCAACTACAAGAGCGAAGGCATCATCTCCAGGTTTATTGTCTTGTTTAATATGTGTTTAGGATATTTTTTGTTTTCAGCTGCCTTGCAGTCAGTAGATCTGTGTTTCCTTTAGAGATAATTGCAGTTGTTGTCACTGCCACTAGAAAATTGTGTATTAATATGATTTTTGGATACAAGTCTTAATAAGATGCCAGAAATGTCTCTTTTGAAAGAAGATGATGCCCAACGCATAGAACACATGTGAATCTGGGGTTGAAACTGCCTGATCCAGTGTGAAAATTGATGAAACGCGGTCAACAACGAGTCTGAGGGTTAAAGCCTTCAGTAGAAGCATCTTACCAGTAGAAACTGGTGTTATCTTAAGTGGGTTGAAGCTCCCTTCTAGGAAAGGCTGGTAAACAAGAGAAGGTTGGAGCCTTCTGCAGGTAGAAGCCTGCGTACTAGTATGAGTCTGCACTAGTACAATGTTGTAAAATGTTTTCTTAATAATAATTATTGAAGACAGAGACAATGACAATGGTTGTTTTCTCCCGATTTGGGTTTCCACCTTAAATCCTGGTGTTCATGTGTCTTACTCATGTGCGTTGGTTTATTTGTTATTTACTACACTGAATTACTGCTTAATAGACATCTGATGAATGAAGAAATTCATAATAAGATCTCTGAATGCACTCTTTTTTTCTTAAGACTATACAATAGCTGGTCTCTACAAAGTAGCCTAAGGTTTTCAGTGAAAGAAAAGAGAAAATCAATTGATTGCTCAAAATACTGATTCACCCCCGCCTCTCAGTATTTCTCAACAATTGGTATCAAAGCTAGGTCCTTCTGAAAAGGCTTAGCCGCTAGAAGGAAGATCAATCAAAATGAAAAATCAAGACGGAATAACATCTATCAGGCCTCCACTCTTCAATGGAA
The DNA here is from genome assembly GCA_000966675.3 of Picea glauca. Classification (NCBI taxonomy): domain Eukaryota; kingdom Viridiplantae; phylum Streptophyta; class Pinopsida; order Pinales; family Pinaceae; genus Picea; species Picea glauca. The sequence goes on from JZKD02S1256919.1 coordinate 1,249,085, forward strand.
ACAATTTAATATTCTGGAAAACAAGGATGATATCTTATCTTCAGTCTCTTGGAGCAGATGTATGGGCTATTGTTGAAGGAGGATATCAATATCCATATTCAGTACCAACAGATCCAACAAAAAGAAAAACCTACGAAACAAATATAAAAAGTAGTCAATGCTCTGTTAGGAAGCCTAACTGAATCAGAATTTGTCAAAGTCATGCAACTGAATATAGCAAAGGACATATGGGACAAAATCATTCTGAGTTATGAAGGTGATGCAAAGGTAAAAAGTGCTAAACTGCAAACTCTCAGAATTCAATATGAGAATCTTAAAATGAATAATGAGGAAAGCATTGCCAATTTCTTTTTACGTCTTGATGATATTGTAAATCGCATGAGAAATCTGGGAGAAACAATAACTGAATCTACTTTGGTTGAATAAATTTTAAGATCCCTAACTGCAAAATTTGAGTCAAAAGTATCAACTCTTGAAGAAAAACAGGATCTTCAAAATCTTACCATGGTACAACTACATGGCATACTGTTATCCACATTTTTGGTTATCGAGATGATAATATGATTATGTCATGATAATAGAAGATCAAACTCTTCATTAAGAACTTTTTCCTGAAGAAGGTTACACTTGTCATTTTCTC
>JZKD02S1256919.1:1264178-1285898 GCA_000966675.3 Picea glauca
GCCTCTCAAACCACAAGTTCACATTGAGCCATTTGAAAAGTGGGCTCTTGATTTCATTGGTCCAATAAATCCACCATCAAAAGGGAAGAAATACATCTTAGTATGTACTGATTATTGGAAGCCAAAGCATTAGTGAGAGCTACAGAACAGTTAGTGGTCAATTTCCTCTTTGAAGAAATATTTGTTAGATTTGGAGTACCACGAGAGATTGTAACAGACCAAGGAGCACAGTTCACTTCTAAAATGGTGAAAGACATAGCACACAAATATCAGATCAAGCATCGGAAATCTACACCCTATCATCCACAAGAAAATGGACAGGTGGAATCTACTAACAAAACTCTAGAAGCAATCATGACCAAGACAGTCCAAACACACAGAAAAGACTAGTCAGACAAGCTTCAAGAATCTTTAGGGGCATACTGAATCACCTATAAAGATAGTATTGGGTTCACTCCTTATCAACTGGTATATGGTAAGCAATTTTTTCTACCTATAGAATTTCAAATACATACTTTTAAATTAGCAGCTGAATTAGGACTAGATCTTTCCGAAGCACAAAAAGAGAGGATCATGCAATTAAATCAATTGGATGAGATGAGATAGGCAACAGTGGAACACAACACTTTGATACAACAACAGAGGGCACATTGGCATGATAAGTATATCAAGAAGAAACAATTCAAAGAAGGAGACTGGGCTTTGTTATTTGATTTAAAATTTAAAGATTTCAAAGCTAAATTTACAACTCATTGGCTTGGTCCTTATGAGATTGCACAAGTATATGACAATGGCTCGGTGAAATTACAAACAATAGACGATGGGGCAAGCTCATTCATAGTCAATGGACACAGGCTGAAGCTCTACAATAAGCCTGTAAGAAAGGAGGATTTTCTACATCAAATATCCCAACAAAATGAAATGTAAGTGTTGGAGAAACAAAACCATGTGTCTCCTCCACATCCTACTTAAAAAAAACACATAAAAAAAATATAAAAAAAAAAGAAAAAAAAAAAGAAGAAAAAAAAGAAAAGAAAAGAAAAAAGAAAAAAGAAAAAAAGAGAGAAAAAGAAAAAGGGAGTTTAGTTGTGAAAACCCAAGTAACTGGTACAATATAAACTCGAATTTTGATTGGAAAACCAAGTAACATTGGCCAACCAAAATTCTTCAAATACTAATAAATTTTCATCATCAATTTCTAGTTTTATTTGTTTAGCTTCAAAAAAATTTTTCTGACTTGAGGACAAGTCAATAAATAAGGCTGAGGGGGATAAGGTATACCTTTCAAGCCTTCTACAGATGACAACATGCATTAAGAAAAGGATCCAACTTCATTTCAAGTTTAGCAGAGGGACCTGATGAAGACAATCATTTCAATCAGTAAAGGGACCTGCAAGTATCAAACAACAGAGGGACTTGGAAGTATCCATTTATAACAGAGGGACCTGATGAAAATATCCATTTCAAGTTCAGAAGAGGGACTTGATAAAGACATTCATTTCAAAACAATAGGGGGACCTGATGAAGACAGTCATTTCAATCAGTAGAAGAACCTGAAAGTATCAATTCTTTTTTTCAATCAGCAAGGGACCTGAGAAGATATCATTTTCAATCAATAAAAGGACCTGAGATACTAGCAAAGTAAATACAAGAGGAATCTGAGGACTTACACCAGCATCCCATCCAGCTTCAGTCAACAAAACACAATGAGAAAACAAGTTAGTATATTTTGCTTTTTAATGCTTTAATTTTGAGAATTCTTCCTAAGCTAGGAATGATAAATGCCCTATCCTTCCTTTCCCCTACATTACCCTTTCATCACTCCATTTTTCATCCTCAAAAGCATTTAAAATGGTACTCAGAAGAACCACTTTTGGTTTCCAAAGGAGTTATAAGGAGGGATTGGGTTTTTACCAAAACATAGTGTTTGTTTTGAAGCTGTCTAAACTCTGTTACATACACAGACAAAGGTAATCATTGCATAAATCAAGATGGTTTGCATACATCTAAAAGGGATTATAAGAATAATTTCATGTTTGATGAAGGAATTCGGAATAAATTCGGGAGTTATATGGCAAATGAGAATTCTTTAAAACCACATCTCATAATAATTTCAAAGGGGGAGAAGAGTACAAGGTACGAACATAGTAGCACCTTCAGTTGTGATTGATGTACAAACCATTTAAAAAAATAAAAACCTTGTTGAAATCTCCACCAACGTTTTCCCTCTTCATACAAATAAAACGACTCAATTAGTTTTTCATATTGGCTGAGCCTCACCAAACATGCACATTGTGTCTCACCTTGCACGCCCCGGGACTTGAACTGTCGACACACCTCTGCATACACTACCACCATTTCGAATTACACACCCCGTTTCTCTCCCTACGCATTCCAAATCCCTACATTCTAGTTCATTGCTCCTCCTATGCATCCTAAATCCATACATTCTAGTTCATTTCTCCTCCTACGCATCCTAAATCCCTACACTCTAGCACATTGACCCATCCCTACTCCGAAATTCTCTGATAGAAAACGAATTGTATGTTGACAATCACACTGTCAACATACAAGATTTCGTTCCGTGGAAGAAAACGCGGGGGAATTGAAGGAGGTACGTGGTGAAGCAAGGGAAGAAAACGTATCAAAACAGGAGTCGAACTTTGAAGGTAAGCCCGAACTCAAAATTTAGATAGCCAAGTATAAATTCAATGTTCTGGATACAATTGTAAACGAGATAGTCCATGTTTAGCAGAGCCCGAATTTAAAGAAGGAAAATTGAGTCAGAGTTCGACAGAGGAGCCCGAGAATTTTTCAAATTTACCAGGTATACCTGTGCAAATTTTTCATGAACAGAGAATAAGCTTAGGAATAAAAAATAAGAGATTTCATTTTCTTATTTGAACAAAAACTTTTCTTGAATACCATACACAGAAATTAAAATTCACACAGATTCTAGAAGTTTGAGAAAAATTGCAGAGTTGAAGTTTTTTTTTCAAACAGTGAGAATATTTGAGGTCTTGTTTTTGAAATTTTTTGAAAGTATGGTATCAAGATATGAACTTGGGAGTCTTGTAGCATCAGAAATACACAGAGATTGTATGCAAATTCTGGAACAGAAACAATGGTTAAGTTTTTTTGAAAAATTTGATGGATTTTGTGAAGGAATTGCCTTAGAATTTGCCCACTCATTTGATGGAGAGAGAGCTACTGTTGGGAACCTTACCATCAGGATCACTAAAGATAGTCTTTCATTTGTCACTGGACTAGCTCAGATAGGAGAGAGATATTTTAAAACCAAACATTTCAAAGATAAATCATGGGTACCTTTTATTTCAAGGTCAAGGGTAGCAGTAGTAAACTAGAAGAAAGGAATCCCAAGGAGTTGGTTGGTCCATCCCTGGGATGAGTTGGCATACCTTGTACATAAATTTATAACCTGTGAGGGAAGTTTTAGCATCATTTATATATATAATATTAAATTGCTACAACATTTGAGAGGTGACTATGAGATCAATATGCCTTACATTCTCTTACAAAATGGCCAAGACTGTCCAGAAACAGGGAAGGAACACAGAGAGGAGTTTGTATCACTGTGGTATTATAAAAATGATCATTAAAGATGAAATTCAGAAGAAAAATGTGATTTGGCAACATTCTACCATTGAAAATGGTTTTGAAACCATAAAAGAGGATGAAGGAGAGGAGCAAATTCTAGTAGTGACTGATGATGAAGGAGAGGTACAACACCCCGAGGCAACAAGCCCAAAACCGCCTATGGGGAGGATAAAAACAAGAAGTATGGTATTAAAAGAGAAGGAACTTGAGGAAAAAGACAAATTTTTTACCACTTATGAAAGGAGGACAAGAAAACGGCCACAAGTTCAAAAAGGCCAAATATAAGAGAAAGATGATGAAGCACAACAGGCACAATATGAACATATTCAGACTCTTGAAGAAAAATCATTTGGAAATGATGGATTTGAGGAACAATAAACTTCTACCTATGAACATATGAGATTGGATATGGAACAACTAATTAGAGACATGAAAGAAGAACCTCATATGGAAGAGGTGGTTGGTACATCCACATCTGAACTTGATAGGAAGAACAAGAAAATAAGAAAGATGAAGAGAAAAATCAAAGAAATTGAAGTCTTAGAAAGATACATCAAAACAGAAAATGAAATGCTGAGAACTCAAAGCCACAAAACACAAGAGGAAAATGACACTTTGAAGAATAAAAACAAAAAGCTTCAAAAATAGAATAAGTTAATTTCCAAACAAGCTTATAAGTGGTTCCAGCAGAAAAAGGCGTATAAAGAGAAGTATCAAAAGATGAAAGCACTTCATATAGCTCAGGCGAATGTGGAGACTTTATTGCAGGCAACAGAAGTGGTAGAAGATCAGTGACACAGGTCAGGGACATTTTTGTGCATGAGGACATGCAAGAACTTCCTCTTGGGGGAGATGTTGAGTCCATTTTTGTGCTTCCATAAACCATACTTTTGCCTCTTTATTTATCCATTTTGCCTTCATTTCATTCCACATTTTCCATGAAATAGCTTATGCAAGATATATTTGTCATTCTTTAGCTTAAGAATTGAGTTTTCTACATTTTAGCATTAAAATTGAAAATTTATCAGAAATTACAGGATTTGACCAAATCCCGTAAAAGCTCCATGGTTTGTATACTTGCAGGACACCTGGGAAAAAACTAACACTTGGGTCGTGTTCCTTGATGTAAAAGGATGGAGAATGATCTATCATATTCAAAATCTGAGCCTTCCAGATGTCCGGTCAATGTTGGTCAAACAGGGCCACTTCAACACAAAATGTCCTGTTTCAGATTTAAATCTTGGACAGTTTTGGATTTCGTGGGATTTTGACCATATATTGTGGATCTATAGGAGGAATTCAATCCTCCTAAGATATTATGGATCCAATCATGATATTTAGGAGACATTTTAGCATTTTTGGTTTTAAGACTCTTGTATAAATACTCTTAAGCTTAAACTAGTAAGACAATCTTGATATGAATGAAGAAACTTGAGAATTTGCACTCTTGAAGATCAGCTCTGTGTTTTGTTCATGTGAATGCTTATGATGATTTGAATTCTACTGGAGTTCTTTCTTAGCTTAAGTCAACTAAAGTGTACCAGGGAAGCATTGGAGGGCCCCCATTGCCAACTAGTACACTCTTTCCTTGTGTTCTTTTTCAAGTACATGTTTTAGATAAGATCTTGTTGTAGATGAGTTTTATCTTGCTGTAGGTAGATGAATTTCATAGCTTAGTTACATGCTTAATGTTTTCAAGCCTTACTCATATTGTGAATGATTTCTTGAATGAGAATTCAATGTGTAGTTTGACTTCAAGCATTAAGATAATTTTGAATGCTTTTTGATTTATTTATGCTTTCAGTACTTTGATTTGATTTGATGATAGTTGTTAATGAATGAATGAAAGAAGACAATGGATGCATATCCTGAATAAGAGTTTTGTTTTTCTAACATTTGATAGGTCTTAAAACTAGTTCGAACATCTCTTGAATGCTTACTGTTTTTACCCTTTAGAAAAACAAGTGTTGATTACTGTTATGAGATCTATGAAGATGACTTCTGAATAGAAGCTTAGCATCTCTTTCTTATTCAGCCTTAGAATAGGTTTTTGGTTTATCTCTATTAAAGATAAAAACTATCTCTAAATCCATATACTTTGGATGTGCCTCTAAGTTTTACAAACACCAGATTGACAATCATTTTCACTCTAATTTACTTGGGTAGATTGGAGCTTAACACCCCTCGTTTGTATTGAAGGTTGTTTTCCACTCATCACCTTGTCTCATCCTTACCTAGCGATATCTTCTTTTCAAATCTATCTTTGAAAAATATTTTTCTCGGCTCAAACAATCCATTAATTCATCCATCCTTGGCAAAGGAAATCTATACCTGATGGTGATTTTGTTTATGTCTCTTGAGTCTCTACACATTCTCCATCCTCCATCTTTCTTCGAACTCAACACAGTTGGTAGTGCACATGGACTCACGATTTCTCTGATCAATCCTTTTTCCTTCAAATATTGGACTTGTTTCTTTACCTCCTCATTCTCTTGAAGTGTCAATCTATATGCTTCTTTGTTCAGAAAAAATTCTCCTGGTATTCAATCAATATGATGGTTGATACCCCTGATAGGTGGCAATGAGATAGGTAACTCATCCACTACTATGTCAAAAAAATTCTACAACAACTCCTAAACGTCTTCAACAATATCCTCCATAGAAGTACTTGTAAGGATAACTCTTGGCTTCCTCACCACAACAAACTGCATCTATTGTTCTGTAATGAACCTCAAATTCACTAATATATATATATATATATATATATATATATATATATATTAACCATCTTTATCACATAAATCAATTTCATTTAAGCTTTAAAATTTAAGAGAAGGTAAGATACATTTTTGTCCATAATGACTTTGTTACACCAATGTAGTTTACATCGAACATAAAGGCTTATGTGGATAAATTATTCCATAATTCTATCACTTTCCTTAATTTTCAAATTACTCCAACATACTTATATGTATATAGGAAGTATCTAAACTTAGGTCTCGTTCTTACACACTAGTAGCTTACACATCAAGCATAGTTAACTCGAAGGATCCCATCTTGTTCTCTATGATTTATTCCATTAAACAATAGTCTAATTATGAAAATTATGAATACTTAAAGGTGTATGACCTCATGGCAAGCAAAATTCTTAGGAAAAATCGAGCTAAAAAATCTACTTAATTAGTTTGATACTTTCACATACAATAATTTATGTACTTGTCATGCCCTGTACACAGTGACCTATAATATGCTCTGTTATTTATATTCTACCTCTATCCCAGATGAGGATCCTCCATCGTTTCTACCATTCCATTATTTACAGTAAAAAAAATTCCTACTATGTTCCTACAGTTTTGTGAAAAAAAAACAGAGGTCAATTAGGTTTCGATGATTACAAAATGTCAAATACAAAAGAAACAAAATACCACGTTGTTTGCCAAATCGTGAAATGTAGAAAGACTATGGGCCCAACACTTCGGGGTATCGGGGTTCAGGATTTCACGATCTCAAATGCCAAACACCAACACACAACAACTCCCGAATTGTGAAAAAGTGAAAGGAAAGCGGGACCAACACTTCGGGGTTTCAGGGTTCGGGATTTCATGAATTCAAATGTAAAACACCAACATATATCAACTCCCGAATTGCGAAAAATGAAAGGAAAGTGGGACCAACACTTTGGGGTTTCGGGGTTCAGGATTTTGTGAATTCAAATGTCAAACGCCAACATATAGAAACTCCCAAATTGTGAAAAGTGAAAGGAAAGTGGGACCAGCACTTCGAGGTTTCGGGGTTCGAGATTTCAGGGTTGACGAACACATGACGCACAAACAAAAAGAAACAAGAAAAGATGAAATGCGAAAGGCTATTAGGGTGTGGGTCCAACAATTTTGGGTTTCAGGGTTTACTAACTCCCGATGCAAAAGGAATGCACAACGTCAATGCCAAATCGTGAAAACACGAAAAGGTATGGGGCCCATCCAATATCGGGTTTTAGCATTTGGTAATTCTTGATGCATGAACAACACACAATGGTAATCGCCGAATCACGAAATTCAATCAGGTTGTGGGGCCACTTTGGGTTTCAGTGTTTGCAAGAACAAAAGAAATCCACTCAACTTGAACCAATAAACTCTGAAATGCCGAAAAAATGAAAACTTGAATAGAGTTTACAAACTCAATAAAAAAAAAAGACACAGAGTGACGAATTCAACTCAAAAAATGTTTCGGATCTTCTCAAGCTTTTCGCAAATTTCTAAATTCGTTACAGACTTTGATTGTGGAAAGGGTAGACCACACTTTAAAAAAAACAAGGGAAGAATAAAATCTTCTATTAGGTGTCAATTCCCATGATTGTTTTAGCATCTGATAAACAAAAGGGGTTTTCTAGATTTCCTTAACTTTATGATGTAGATGGATTACTTCGCGTTTGCATTTTATTTTCCAATACGTATATATGTGTTTAATATATGAGTGCCTAGGTGATCCATAAGGTTCTTGCTATTTTGTATTCCTCTTCAATTCTTAAATATAAGAAAAAACAGGAAGTCTCTTTTAAGATGCATGATTGTTTGGAATTACCAATACATTTAAATGTTTCCTTTCAGCACAAATTGGCTCAACTCTGATTGCTCAAATTTATATCTATTTAATACTTCAGTCTCAGAAATAAACCCATATCTATGCAGATTGATCTTCTTCAAGCATTCAGAGTATCCTAGCATTTTGACTTCAAATTAAGCTTATCTGATTGCTCAACTCGTATTTAAATAAATTTGCCTAGTATTCCATATTTTTGGGAGGGACCACTCTAGAATTTAGACTGTGATTGTAAATTTAATACCACGATAGATATCATCCATTGAAAGAATTATTTTGATTTAAAAAAAGTAGATGCATAATATCAGTTACACACAAAACATCCAAGGACAGAGTAAGGAAAATATTACATATCTTAACCAGCGTGCGGAAAAACAAGGGGAACAACCATGTTCCTCCCAACCATAGAGCAGGAAAGGCAAACAACTTGCCCGATTCACCCCCTAGTTTGACCATGAATCCATGAGGGAGAACTTGGAAAAGTTTCCCTTCAACAATGTCCTGCAACTCCAACAGTTTTTCCTTGCCTCACACTCAAGCAGTGTTCATAACAACAAGTAAATCAAAAGTCTCCTTTCCCAGCATACTTGGCAGTGCCCTGCCTCCTCACATATGTTATTTATTCATTTTTCCCAGGTCTTTTTCCCTCCTTTGGGAATTTTTGCATCTCTCTAAATCCCTGATTTTCAGGGGCTGCCAATGGACAAATCACTGATTTTCCACTTGTAATAATTATCCCATAGGTAGTTCCAACATGTTCCCCACTCATAGAGTCATGGTCAACTAAAATTAACATGGTTGTTCCATCTGTCCTCCTCCAATCAACATAAAATATTCTATTTACATACAAGTGTCATAGTCAAATAGTTAGTTGGGTCAAATCAGGTCTCTCCCCAACAGTCAAAATAATTAATTACAATTACCAAATTCAGAATTGCCATAAATGGCAAAAAAATTCCAAATTCTAATTTACTAAAAATGGAAATAAATTTCCAACAATTTTAAATTTTGAAAAATATTTTATTTTTGGGGATATCACATCCTTTCCCCCTTCGGTAAAACACTGTCCTCAGTGTTCATTCCCTTCTTGGAACAGGGTTGGATGAGATTTCCGCAAATCTCCCTCCAACTCCCAAGTGGCCTCCTTAGGACTAAAGTGCTTCCATTACACCTTTACCTAAGCAACGACTCTCTTCCGAAGTGTTATTTCTCTTCGGTCTAGAATCTGCAGGGGTTCCACCTGGAACTCGCCTCCGGGTTCCACCTGCACCAAATTCCAATCAATCATATGAGTAGGGTCATGAATATACTTTTTCAACAAAGAAACATGAAATACATTATGAATTCTTAGATTAGATGGAAGTGCAAGTTGGTATGCTATGGGTCCAATTCGAGCTAGTATCTCGAAGGGCCCACAAAAATTGGGTGCCATCTTGGCACAATTCCCTAACTTCAACAAGCTCTTTTGGTCTTTGACCTTCAAACAAACAGGATCTCCTACTTGAAATTCCAAGTGTCTTCTTTTCTGATCTACATAGCTCTTTTGTCTGACCTATGCTTCTTTCAAGTTGTGTTGTACCTTTCTCACCATGTTCTCCATTTCTTGGAGCATCTCTGGTCTAACCATGAGTCTTTCAGCCAGGTTATCCCAGCTAATTGGAGTCCTACACTTTCTTCCATACAATATTTCGAAAGGGCTCAACTTAGCTGAAGTTTGGTACCCATTGTTATATGCAAATTCTACCAAGTGAAGGTAGTCTTTCCACTTGCTTGGTTTTGATCTTACGTACATGTGAAGCATATCCTCTATGATTTCATTTATCCTTTTTGTATGTCCATCCGTTTGTGGATGATATCTTGTACTAAAATTTAAGTTAGTGTTTATCCCTGCAAACAATTCCTTCCAAAAAGAAAATCTAAATTTTACATCTCTATCTGAAATCACCATTTTAGGAATCCCATGCAATCTAAAAATTTCTTTCATGAATATTTCAACATTGTTTATAGCTTTAAAAGTAGACTTTACAGGAATAAGGTGTGCAGACTTACTATGTTTATCGATTACAACCATGATAGAATCATTTTGTTTCTGAGTCTTAGGAAAACCTGTTATAAAGTCCAGTGATATAGTCTCCCATTTCCATTCTGGTACTGGTAATGGCTGTAATAGGCCAGCTGGATGTTGGTGCTTGTCCTTAACCTACTGACAATCTTGGCACCTAGCCAAGTATTTTGTTATTTCTCCCTTCATAGTAGGCCAGAAAAATAGTTTTCTAAGTGTTGTTATTGTTTTTTGGTAACCTAGATGGCCATAATACGGTTTCTTATGCACTTCATCCAAAAATTTTGATTTCAATTTAGTTGAATATGGTATATAAAGTTTGTTTTTGAGTCATAATAGTCCTTTCTTTTCGATGCTTATATCTGGTTTGTTAGAGTTGGTGGTCCTGTTTTGTAATTTTGTCATTATCTTAGTGTAATTTTCGTCGTTGATACCTGTCATCCTTATTCTTTTTTCTAGATCACTTTCTGCCTTGCTGATGTTTATCTCAAATAACCCATGGACTCTTCTTCTTAAAGCATCTACTAATTTATTTTCCTTACCCATGATATGTCTGACCTCGAAGTCGAATTCACTCAAGAAGGCTAGCCAACTTGCTTGTCTTGCATTAAGATTTGGTTGGTTGAATAGATATTTCACCCCGCTATTATCTGTCAATAGTAGGAATTTTCTGCCCATTATGTAGTGTCACCACATTTTTAAGGCATGTATTACTACTACCAATTCTAAGTCATGAGTGACATAATTTCGCTCGTGTTCTTTTAATTTTCAGGACTCGTAACAAATCACATGCCCTTCCTGAGTTAGGACACCACCTAGTCCCTCTTTACTTGCATCAAGACAAACTGTGAAGTCTTTATCTAGGTCTGCTACCTTCAAAATGGGTGTCGATGTCAATAATTATTTTATCTTGTCAAAGCTGTCTTGACACTTTTGCGACCAGTTAAACTTGGTTCCTTTCTTTTGTAGTGACGTGATAGGGTAGGCTATCTTAGAAAACCCTTCTATAAACCTGCGGTAATATCCGGTGATTCCCATGAATGACCGTCTATCCACTACATCCTTAGGTACCGACCATTTCATAATGGATTTTGTCTTTTTCGGGTCTACGAAAATGCCTTCTATTGAAATTACATGTCCTAGATATTGTATTTCTTTTTAATAAAAGTCACACTTATCAAATTTGGCGTACAGTTTGTGTTTCCTCAATGTTTGCAGAACTATACTTAAGTGTTCATTATGTTATTCTTCCGTTCTTGAATAGACCAGAATGTCATCGATAGATACTACTACGAACTTGTCTAAGTACCGACTGAAAATGTTGTTCACCAAGCACATAAATGTGGCTGGTGCATTAGTAAGTCTGAAAGGTATGACTACAAACTCGTAATGTCCGTATCTTGTTTGAAAAGTTGTTTTGTTTATGTCCTCGTCCTTTATCCTAACTTGATGATAACCGGATCGTAAATCCAATTTTGAAAAGATCATGGCCCCACCAACTTGATTAAACAAATCATTTATCCTAGGTAAGGGGTATTTGTTCTTAATGGTCATTTTGTTTAGTTATCTATAATCGATACATAGTCTTAGAGTATCGTCTTTCTTTTTCACAAAGAGGACTGGTGCTCCCCATGGCGAGACACTCAGTCTAATATACTCTTTGTCCACTTGCCTTTGACCGGTTTTGGTAGTTCTCGAACCCCTCGAGTCAACGCTCCATTGGGAGACCTTGTGAGAGACTAAGAGATTCTAAGGAATTAGGACCCTGCCTTATTATGCACCCCTTATAAATCTCCATGAGAGATTGTCTTAGTCTACCCTCATGACATCATGGACCTCTCGAACTAGGTAATCGTTAACCTACAATTTGAGCCACAACGAGAATGCTAATAGGCTATGACAGGGACGTTGCCACACCTCTCCCTCAAAATCTAGTCAATGTTCATGGACCCTTTACTCCTTATGTGATTCATATTACCAAACAATCATCAACCTGCATCAATCAATGAAAAAATATAAATGATCCATAAACAACATCATAATATAATAGATCATATGACATATATGCATAAATGAAATACTTAAACCAATAAAATCCACTCCCTGACTGAATGCAGAGTCCAAGGAGGTCCATTGATGCCATAGACATCCTTAATATTTCAAGTGTCCTACACACTTAGGTGAAACTCGTCAATAGCATTTGTCAACACATAGATACAAAAACAACATAAATCATAATCTATCAACGTCATCATAAGAATCCATAAGAAAAAAAACAACCATATACTATAATCGGATCACTTGCATATAAGTTTCCTCAAAGAATAGGTCAATAACATGTGCTTGCAAGAGAAGGATTCTACATACACCCCCTCTTGTTTTAAAATTTGTCCTGAATTTATACAATATATAAAATGTATTAATTAAATCATCTGACAAGATCTATATGACTAAACTATCAAATAAATATGGAAACTACTGGCGCATATCACATGTGTTCTCCTAGGTAGTCGAGTGTGGACTATAATTGTCCCAAAGGAATTTGACATAATCGAATATTCAACATCGTAGTTTTAAAATGCAATGGTACATAATGTGGATTAGCTCCATCATGAGTGCACCCTCATATGACACCTGACGTCTCGAGCACAGTGGAATGGTGCTGGGCCTGGTGGTTATTCATCGCTGCATGAATCCTGTGGGACTTGCACAAATCTCCAACTATAGTTTGACCTGTTGAGTTAGCTTCTCTAGCCCTCTCTACCAGACAGTCTCACTAGTAATGTGTCTCTCCACATGTCCAACATCCAGTCTTCATTCCATTACTTTTGGTCCCCGAAGTAGAAGTTTCTAGCCTACCAGCCTAGAATCCTGGTATGGTCTACTAAACAGGCCTAAACTATTGTTGTTATAGGAAACTTTATTGTTGATATTCTGGTCCTCTATAAGGAGTCCTCTACTAAGGATATGGTCTTCGTCGTGTCACAAATGTGGATCCTCCTTTTGTATATCGATACCCTGATGTATTTCTCGTTGATGTCTAATGATGCTATGCACTAGATGTCGCCTGTCCAAATGGTCTTGTAGGAGTCATTCCCTGACCCCTATTGTTCATCTCTTCCTCAACTATGAGGTCCTTTTGGACTGCATCGTGCAACATATGAGGCATTAGGATCCTCACCTTTGCATGAAATATGATTTTAAGGCTGAACACAAACTTTTTGACATTTAGCATCTCAGTGTTCAGATGCAGAGCATACCTAAGAAACTCCATGAATCGGGCCTCATACTCGGGTAGCATACAACCACCCCGTCATAAGGGATTGAACTCATTGAGATGGAGCTCGATGAATTCCTCTGATAAATACCTCTCCCTAAACTTTTCCTAAAATAGTTCCCATGACACATTTTCTACATCCATATTTAGTTGTGGTAGGAGTTTATTCCACAATAGAAGAGCTCTCCCCTTCAGTTGAACGACCACCATGTGGACCTTCATATTGGAGGTGTATTCACTAAGTGCAAAGCACATTGCCATATTCTCCAACCATGCCTCAACAACTAAACCATCCATGGAACCCATGAACTTGGGAAAATTAGCCTTCTCGAGTTCTCTATGAATGCTACCACTTGCATTCGACATAGGTTCCTTGCCTCATCTCTATATAGTTGGTTAATCAAGGCCTCAAACATCCTCTAAAAGGACCTCATCAACCCAAACACATCCCCCACAAAAATATGCTCCTATCCAATGAATTATTATTCTTCTTGGGGGTTAGAACCCTTTATCATGGATGATATTGGAGGCTTCACACATGCTCCCCTAGCACCATGTCGTCTACCTCTACGACATCGTCTAACCATGATTACCTGAATGGAAAAATTTCAAAGTTTAATTAACAATAAGTTATTAATCAAGTGTTTAATATAGTGGAAGGTGTAATGATCCAAATTCGTGGGGTTGAACCTCACTCTTATACCATATGCAACGTCCCCTCCATTATGACAATGAATATTGATATACTACAGATGAATTCTTTTATTTTATTTGGAACTTATTGTCTTCACAATATTTATAGAAACACATATTCACACAGGGACATAATTAAAAGTGACATGTGATCAAAAAATAAACATAACTAGAGACACATCGTTATTATTCAATACATAATCAAATTCACCAAGTTCAACTAGAAGCAATGTCATTATAGACTAGTCATCATTTATCAAGGAAACTTACCTCCCAACCTATCGTGCATGGTTAGGACCTCCAGGACATATAAGAAACACTCAATCCCAAGATTCATCTAAATCATTTTGACCACTTAAGGTCTTAGTACTGGAAACTACTCTAAGGAACAAGGAGGTGTCTAATTCCCACTAACACAATCAAGTCAATATCCAACTAACTCAGTGAATCAACATAATTATTGTTCATGGCGCATGAGAAATCTAAATACTCAATCAACCATACATCATTCTCATTCATGACGTAAGGAAAATCTAAGTACTCAATCATTCATGAATTGATATTATTCATGGTGCAAGAGAAATCTAAACACTCAATCAACCATACATCATTATTATTCGTAGCGCAATAAAAATCTAGTTTATTTTAAACAACACAAGATAATATAATTACTTAATCAATCATATGTCAACACTATTATAAAGGGGCAAGTGTAATCAACTTTATTTTATATGGTGCAATAGGTTATAAATATGTAATCAATCATATAACAACATTATTTAAAGGCACAAGTGTAATCAACTTTATTTTATATGGCACAAGATATTATAACTGCTTAATCAATTATATAACAACATTATTTTAAGGCACGATTGTCATCAAATTTATTTTATATGGCGCAATATATTATAAATGCTTAATCAATCAAACAACAACATTATTTTAAGGTGCAAGTGTAATCAACTTTATTTTATATGGCTCAAGAGGTTATAAATTCTTAATCAATCATATAACAACATTATTTTAAGGTGCAAGTGTAATCAACTTTATTTTATATGGCACAAGAGAAATCATCAACCCTTCGACCATCAGTTTATCATGATCAAATAAAATAAAATAAGTTTAAGCTTGAACTATAATCCAACAATCAAGTGGAAGGTTGAGTAAGTAAATGCATAAGAACAATAAATGCCATGAGAGGACAAGTGCATCCTTGATATCGATAATAGTTTCTAATAATCCTCATTAGTAAATTCCAATTCAGGTTTATAACATCCTCATCAATATCAGATGATCAAGCCTGTAACCGAATAAACTTAAGCGTTGTTCAATTATGGTTTACTTCAGTAGGAATTTTTAGGAATAAAAAGAAATCAATACCAATTAAAATCCCATTCAATGTCTTCTAAAGATCTGAATACTCTTGACACAAGCAAAAAAGGATTAAATAGATAAGCACTAAAAGCATCCAAATAATGCACAACCATTTTTAAAGGACTAGGGATGGAACTCCACCTAAATAAATTAATAAACTATAAATCATATTTCAAAACTAAAGATCATATTTGTTAGCACTTGGGAAAGAAAAAACAACTTAATTTTAGCTTAATTTGATCCTCTTTTGTTCCTCTTCAATCATTTACTTTATATAATTTAATTTTGAAGGTAATTAATTACTTAGAGAAAGTTCAAATATGGCTCACTCATACGTCCATAATTGAGCATGTCAGTCGAAGCTTATAACTGGGAAATTTTTTTAATATAAAAACACAAAGAAACAAGGGTAAAATCGCATGGCAATTTACCCCAAATGTTGGGAATTTTTTTATCCATAAACAAAAATGCAGAGATTACCAAGGTAAATAGGATGGTTATTTCTCCAAAATGTTGGCAAGGTTTATACAAATAAAATGCAAAGAATACCAAGGTAAATCACATGGCTATTTCCCCAAACGTTGGTAAGTTTTTATACAAAGAAAACGCATAGAGTACCAAGGTAAATCGCATGGCTATTTTCCCCAAACGCTGGGAAATTTCCTTATAGAAAAATGCATAGGATCGAAGATGAATAAAGCATGGATAATGCACAAAAGATGGGAAATTTCCTCAATAAAAACGTAGAGGATCCAAGATGAATAAAACATGGCGAATGCACAAACGCTAGGAAATTTCCTCAAAGAAAAACGTAGAGGATCATAGATGAATAAAGCATGTCAAATGCACAAATGCTATGCAATTTCATCAAAGAAAATTGTAGAGGATCCAAGATGAATAAATCATGGTGAATACAAAAACACTGAGCAATTTCCTCATAGAAAAAAGTAGAGGATCCAATATGAATAAAGCATGCAGAATGCACAAACGTTGGGCAATTTCCTCATAGAAAAACGTAGAGTAGCCAAGACGAATAAAGCACAGAGAATGCACAAACACTGGCCAATTTACTCAAATAAAAATGGAGAGGATCCAAGATGAATAAAGCATGGTGAATGAACAAACACTAGGAAATTTCCTCATAGAAAAATGTAGAGGATCCAAGATGAATAAAGCATGGTGAATGCACAAATGATGGGAAATTTCGTCAAAGTAAAAATGCAGAGGATCCAAGATGAATAAAGAATGGAGAATGCACAAACACTGGGAAATTTCCTCAAAGAAGAACACAGAGGATCCAAGATGAATAAAGCATGGAGAATGCACAAATGTTGAGCAATTTCTCATAGAAAATCGTAGAGGAAAATAAAGGAAATCATGATCCATTTTTAAAATAAAACACAGAAGTAAATAAAGGAAATCACAATCTAGTTTTAAAGTAAAACACAAAGGTAAATAAATGAAATCACAATCCATTTTTAAAATAAAATGCAGAGGTAAATAAAGGAAATCGCGATCTAGTTTTAAAATAAAACGCGGAGGTGGATAAAGGAAAAAGCTAAGAAAGATCCACCCAAAGAACATACCCACGTTTTACGAGAGACAAGGGTATTCCAGTTGCAAAAATGCAAGGTAATTAAAGAAAATGATGGATAAAAAATTTGTTTTAAGCCATTAATTAGTTGTTAACATTTCCTCAGGTAATCCCAGCTAGCCATGTACAATTAGGAATCAAGATTTGGGGAAAAATTGAAGGAATGGAAGGAAACTAAAGATGCTCTAAGGCTTGGTTTGCAGACAGAAATATCAAGTCACGTTTCTAAAATACTCAAACCCATCAAGAATCATGACAATTCAATATCATATTTTCAATAACTATTTAAGGAGAAATTATAGAACTCTATATGGTGAATAAAATCTTAACACAACTATAAATACAACTCAATTAAGATTATTGTAACCAAAGATGAAGTCAATGAGATGCTCCTCTGCTAAGGTGCTATGTCTGATCTCCTACTTTCTAATCATTGAGAATTCATCGGTACCTCCCAGCCAATGCTAGGGGTACTCTTCTTCCCCCTTATTCCCTCAATCCTCAAACGGGCTGTAACATCCCCAAAAATAAATTATTTTTAAATATGGAATTTGCTTAGGAAATTATTTTCGTTTTTAGTAAATTCGAAATTCGAAAATTTTTGTCATCTATGGAAATTTTGAATTTTGAATTTAGTTAATTGTAATTGATGATTATGACTGTTGGGAAGAGACCTAATTTGACCCAAGTAACTATTTGACAGTGACACTTGTATGAGACAAAATATTTCATATTTATTACTGATGAAAAACGGGAACATCCATGTTAAAATCAACTAACCATGACTCCATGACAGGGGAAGATGTTGGAACTACCTCAGGTGTAAATGTGACAAGTGGAAAATCAAGAATTTGACCATTGGGAGCCCCTGAAAATCAGGGATTTGGAAAGTTGCGAAAATTCCCAAGGGGGAAAAAGACCTAGGAAAAAATGGCTTTGGATATATAGCATATGAGAGGAGGCAGGATGTTGCCTAGTATGTTGGAAAAAGGATAATTATCACTTGATGTTATGAACACTGGTTTTCTGAGTGCGAGGCAAGGAGAAGTTGTTGAAGCAGAAGGACTATTGTTGAAGTGGAGTTTTGAGATCGCCCTCATGGATTCATGGTCATGCTAGGGGGTGAATGGAGCAAGTGACATTGTTTGTTCTGTTCTAAGGTTGGGAGGAACGTGGTTGTTCCATTTGTCTTTCAAAAAACTCGTTCAGATATGTTCATCTACTCTTTTCTGGTTATATAATTTTTTCTTTAAATGGTTGTTAGAATACATCTATATATTGTTGAGTGAATTATTTCCTGTTGAATTCCCTTTTAATCAAGAATCATTTTTTATATAAATGATTGAAAGAGAGTATAGCTAGTATAATACTTTGTGAATTATTGTTCTGAGTTAAACTATGAATGGATGGAAACAAACATAAGATAAACCCCTTGCAAGTTTAATTTTATGCTTCCAATAAAACTGCCTGTATATCCTAATTATGAGTAGAATCATAATTATGTGAACACACTATAATACTTATAGTTTAAACAAAATCAGTCTGATTCTATTTTCGGATAGTATAGATCCTTTTTTATATAAGTACAAGAAATCAATTAAAAGAAGTCTTTTATTGCATAATTGACTAAGGAAAATGCCGAAGGGTATACAAGAATGAAAAATAATTATACATTCGCATATTTATGTAAGGAATTATACAGAGTTATAACACTCCTATAATATCGATGTATGGTAAGAATAAATATCTGTACAGAGTTATATATATATATATATATATATATATATATATACCCAATACCTGCAGAGAAGTTGATATTCTATTTTGATTTCGTTGATTGATTTAAAGGAATATAAATTTTGGAAATACATAAGTTTAGTTTTATATATGCATGACTATAGGTTTTCAAACTGCAGATCCAACAACTATTATAAATATAATGGAAGACAACTAGTCTAACTAGTCTTAGTAGAATTTCTGGAATATACAATGACAGAAAGTAAAGAGTTTGCATAATCACAATTGGAGAACTGGAGAGGAAATTATTATTTAGGGTAAATGAATGAGCTAACAGTTAACATACGAGATTATGAGATAATTCAAAAATAATAAAGCTATAGGACTAAACAAGAAATCGTTCGAATTTTCCCCTTAGGATCCAAATTAAAATCTGGAAAAGTCAAGACATAATCATTGTTCACAGATACATGTTTCTATTCATTCCATAAATACTCTTATAACAAATCTATTGCTCAAAAAAAGGGACTGTTCATTTTTCCATCCCAAAACCCAATATACAACTTTAAATATGATATATAGTCACATTCTATTTATATGATTCAAGTATGTTACAGAGTAATAAGGCTATGATCCTTATGCCCTTCCGTTAAATTTAGAGATACATAACTAAAGAATGGATTGTCCTTAGGAATGAAATTTTTCACCCATTGGGTTTTAGAATCATATCATTCCTTAAAAACCTAGGTTACTCCTTCAAGAGCGGAAAAATGAAACCCGAATACCTTTTTCATGAATAGAAGGATTTTTCATCCGGATTTGTGCATGATCAAATTCCCTGCAAGGGTTTACAAATTAACATTAGCAATATATAACAAAAGCACGACAAGTGAAACTTTAAATAGATTGATAAATGATGAGAAAGGTTTATTTCATAGTTTCACTTAACTTACAACTTGGAGATCTGGCGTCCTTTCTCCATCGCTTTTTGGTTGGGTAGATGTCCCAAACTGAGGGGAGGGTGGTCCAAGGACTTCCTGATGGGTACCCTCACAAAAACAGGGTCCCATCATTATATTTGGTACCAAAAGAATATAAATCAAATTCTTCATGAGATGAAATAAACAAATAGTATTAACATTTAAAATGTGAATTACATAAGTTGGGTCGTGCGAGCATGCCAAAGGCATCATGAAAATGTTACACATAGAATTAAATGCTATACATTAATGTTGACATAAAAACCTACCATGAACCGATTGTTTGTGTTGAAGAGGATATTTTTAATCAATGATAAAAACAGATTTAACTTTCTTGCTGAATTTACCAGGCTTCAGTGGCGTATAGTACCCACAGACAATGATAATAATAGTAGGAAACACACATAATCCCATAAGTTTTACAAACTCAAATATTATATGTTGTAGGGTATTCCCTAACGAACTGTTTGAAACACAAAAGTCACATTTTCTTTTGTGCTAAATAGGAATGCAATAGCCTTCAAGGAAGCATTATAATCGTAAGGACCAGCTAACGGTCTGATGAAAACTACAAAAGGGTGGAATCATTTTTTTAAAAGAAAGAAAATATAATATGCAATACACAGTGTAGATCTTCAATTCTAGACTAGAACTCCTTATATCCTTGAATAATTTCAATGCCAGGCCTCAATACATATCAATAGAGGCACCGTAAAGAATGTAAGAGGACGAAAAAACCCTAAGGGTAAAGTGCATATGAGAAATAACACACATGTAAATTCTTTGAAACTGGAAACAAGGGAATAGGACATCGAGCCCTCTTAGAAAGATTTAGAATAAAATGACAGTAAGAATCTACTTATCCAGGAGCGGAAACAATCCAGGAAGCTAAGAAAAATAACGATAATGGGGAAACTTAATTAAAAACCATAATAAGAATTACAGTACGAGGGTTTCTTCCACTATAATGAAAACCACATGGTTCCACTCAATTACTAGGTTACAGTAGAATCGTGAACTTACCAGGGAGGATAGATAGCGATGCATGTTTTCATTGGGTAACATCCTCGAAGACGACAGTCTTCCCCGCTGAGAAAATAAAAACACACATCCATTTCGGAGGACTTCACAAATGAAAATAGAAAACTCACTTAACCCTAAAGGATCTCTTACTACATAGATTAAATGCCGAGGGTATGAAGGTTGTCCTGGCCATGTGATGGGGAAAAGATGGCGCGACCATGTTGGAGGAGGGGTCAGGTGAAAACCATTGAAACTCGCTCACGCAGGGTCTTCATTAATAGCAGGTTCAGATTTTTAATTCCTATCTAACAAGAAACCCTTCTCCTCGTATCAAGAAACATGAAGTTAAGAGTAGTCCCTTCATGACATGACCAATTGGAACCCTTTAATTATAATTGTTTTCATTTTAGTTAACTTGTCGTTCAATTGAGACATCGTCCAATTGATACCCCATTAAGGAAGAGTTAAAGGAATGGTAGTGTGGGGTTCTATTACCCAAACCTTTATGTAGATGGTGACTGGAATATCATTAGCCAACATTAATCATAGGAAATTCATTCAATGATTTGGGCCAAACAAAGTAATTCCTAGAAACTTATATCAAGTCATTAATATTCTACCTAGGGTGTGCATTCCTGACCCCATTACTTTATGTATAGTATACAAGTATATTAATCCAAAGGTCAAATGAGATTGTCTTCCGTGAAAGTATAGAAGTTCACGTTTAAGGGAGAGATTATGGCTATAAGTCCTTAGTATAATA